>JAQIXJ010000440.1:0-34675 GCA_034700185.1 Phthiracarus laevigatus
TTAATGTTACGCTCTAAGTATAAGGTCAAGTTGTCCACCAGTTCGTGCATTTCGTACCGATGACCTATCAATTAATTGACAATCCATTTTTAAAATATTTTGTTTGCACATTTTTTAAAATTATTAAATCTTTTAAAAAGTTGAACAATTCTAAAAGTGGCGAACTCAAGCTGTTATGTTTGTTAAGTATGTTAAAAAACTTCGTTAGTTTGTGAAACACTATGGTATGGCTTCTAACAAATATTTCTTAATTATAAGCAAATTTGTTTTCAGATAAATCAAACAAAATAGAATAAATTTGTAATCTTAGAATAACTTAAGTATTTATTATTTTCATTTATTTTAAAATGCCAGAAATAACAAATATTTGCCTGTAATATAAATATTAATTTCATAGTCAACAATAATTATTAGAAAAAGATTGAATCTGGATCAATGAAAATATGTTTAAATTGCCGTTAATTTAGCGTTTGTTAAAACAATAATTTGCCTCATAAGTGTCTTTATTAAGTAAAATTAGAATACATCAAAAATAAAAACATAAAAGACCTTAATTTAATCTGCAGTTGAAATTAAAACCAAGGATAAAAGCATTCAACGTATATCCATTCATTGATATTTTGTCCTTTGATTTAAATGACAGAAAAATGACAAAATAGATGTTATCAAAAATACAAATTTTATTAAAAAAAGCGTAATTAAGACTAATTCTTTAAAAGATTATTTTTTAGCAAATTTTATCTATCGTATAACATTAAAGGGAAAAATAGCGATGATGATTCATTCTAGAATATTATAGGGGTTTTCGTTTACAATAATTATTTCAATGTCACTTCAAGGTTTTATTAAATATTTTCGAAATCCTGCTTATGAAACGCGATTACGCGACATCTCATTAAAAACAATTTTACCGCATCTACACCTAACTTAGAGGTGATGGCATTTAGAGTATTTTTCTTTGGCATCGAACCAAACTGAAGAGGATAGGGAACTGGGATTTTTTTTGAGAAAAGATTTATTTCATATTCATATGATACTTGAAACTTCAGCGCAAACTATCACTATTTTTTTATTATCCTAAATACTTAAAACGCATTATTCGATTACAGTTAGAATCAGAAAGAGTTTTATCATTTGGTTTATTACAGAAAATTCAAATAGATTATATATAATATGCCTCGTTAAATAAATATATCTGATTAAATCGATGCCGATTAGATAGTGCGCTATCTATTACCGCGTTGTTCATGTTTCAGAATACCGTAATTTTTAGAAATTTTATTAAACTTGTAAAATGAAAATTATTTATTAATTAGAATTGCGGAGTCAAAACTAAATTTTATATCAAACGAAAACATTATTGATTAAATTATGCCGAAAAATAATCGATTACGTGCAGCCCTTTAAAAAAAGGTATATAATCGCGAAACACTTGCGGTAATAATAATAATAATCAATAGCAGCTTTAATGTCAACATTTCAAGGTAGGAATTTATAATTAATTTCTGAAAATTTGCGTTATTTACTATTGTACATGTGATTACAACTCATTCTTACTTATAATGAATAGAGATAATAATCATGTGGCGTTTGTATCTAATAAATACTATTGATTAGAATACGAGTAAATAAGCAAATAAAAAATACAAGGGCGACGTAATTAAGAAAATTCAAACGCACTTTCGCGAGAGTTCAGTTCGCAACGTGACCTAATTTTTAATTAGTAAAATTAGTTTTGTAAAACTTATTTTGCGACCGTAACTTTTAAAAAAACAATTTTCCTAAATAATCATTTTGAGTACACTTCAACAATAATATACGATAATTAATCCGCCATTATCTGAGAGAGTAAAACTGGTATTATCGCCGAACCTTTAGACCTCTTAACCATTAACTGCGAATCAATTGTTATAACTAAAGTTACGCATAACAACAACCATACACATACATATACACGCATTCCAAAACAATATTTATATAGTTTTAAAAATATTATATTTATATTGAAATTTAGGTCAGCAAAAAACTTTCTATAAAAAACATAATTACAACAAGTGGCTAAATATATATCGCACACAATTATACAGTACAGTAAATTGCATATCCATCTAATTAAAGATAGAGAGGGAGAGAGAAAGGTGTCTCACCTAAACACAAGATGTCAATGATGTCATCGAACTTGTTATCTCCGAGATGAACCATACCGGTGTACATAAAACGTAATATAGCCCTAAAAGCAATGGGTGGCGTCTCCTTCACCTCCACTTCGCTGCGAATGGCCTCACGAAGACCCGATGCGAACATAACGCGAAAGTACTGGCATCGGAGTATTAGCACGAACTTGTGCGCGAACAACCGTTCGTTGCCCACTATGAACACCAGATCACTGTCCCGTTCGCTCAAGTATAGCAGCGATAACTGTTTCAGTAGCGCTGACGACAAATCAATAATTGCATCGCTGCTGTCGTTGTTGTTGCAGTTTGCCATATTAGTCTTACTGAAATAGTTTAAAGTATTTTAATGTTGTTGCGCTGCACTCACACACACACTCTCACACACAGACACTCTCTCGCACACAACAAAAATTAAGAAAACGAAAAACTAGTTATGGATTTGTTCACTTTTCGAAACGTAAATAAGTTTATAGTGTGTGTGTGCGTGAGAGTGTAAGCGTATGTGCGCGTCAAGTATTATAAGTTTAAGCTACCAGTTTTAATATTCATTCGTGTGTTTTCGTTTTCAATGCAAAAATAAAACAGTAATGTTTATTCATTGAAGCTTTTAATTAGTTTTTTAGATATCTTTGGTTTAGTTCTGCAAACTAAGAGCACATTGTGGGACGGTTTTGCAAATGTTATGACGGACTTTGATTTACTATTGCAATTCACTGCAATATTTCATAGATTTTTCTATTAATGCGTTCATTAGTTAAATAATAGTTTATTTATATTTCTCCCTATAATCGCGAGCCATAAAATTAAAAGTCAATAGTAAAAGAGTTTATTTCGTTGATATTATTAATCATATGGGCTATAATCGGTGTCAACTTTCTCTTGCGAAACTGTTGCGCTAGTTTTCGCGCAAACACATACATTAAACCGATAATATTATCGCTAGCAATAGCTATGATAAAATATAAACGTTTGTTTGGTGTGAATGAACTTTTAAACGTTTCAGTTGGGTTAATGGGCGAATTATGTTTCTAAATAAATCACATGTGCTTAAGAGTTTATAGAATGAATTCAAGCGTAAATAAGTTGTTAAAAATGTTGCAATTCAACATAAAAAAATTCTCCCCGGCGGGGAATCGAACCCCGGTCTCCCGCGTGACAGGCGGGGATACTAACCACTATACTACCGAGGACCCACATGTCCTCGGTGGTCTTATTTTATTTATAGTAAATTAACCGTATATCCGCGATAATAGTCAACTCTAAGAGCCCTTTTGTTGCAAACATAATGAAATAGTGGCGATAACTCCAAAAATGTTATATGCATTGTTTTATTATATATTTGAAACCCACACACAAAATGACAATGACTATAGACGAAAAATTCGGGATAATTATTATTTTTATAGGACATAGTTACAACTAATATAATAAAAGATGTGGACGAATCATATAAAAATAAGCATATTGAGACCTATTTAATGTTCCTGAAAATCTATAATAATACTGAATTTATTCTAAAGGAAAAAATATTAGTTTTTTGATCTAAAACAACTTTTATACAAGTTTTACTTTATTTTCCTAAATAATCCTGTTTTTAAAGGTTTTTCCTTTTTCCTTCCTGAATTTACTCCGTTTTTAGACCTGAATTTTTCGTCTCTAACAATGACATTGTAGCCATATTTCCTTGTTAAGACGTGTTGTGTTTATTTCTACGAAATTATATACTGGCGATTAAAAATTGATTTATAGTCTGACCAAAGATGCAGATGCGCGAAAACACCCTGAAAATAATTTAATTGAAACTTAATACAAGAATAAACATTATTAATGTGCTCACATTAAATTTATTTCTATTGTTACCTAACACTTTTGTAATTTTATTTTTGAGCCAAAAAAAACTTTTAATTGTTGCGCAAAAGACCTTATAAGTTACTAGTTAAGCACCCGCTTTGCGGGAATTAAAATATTTATAAGCCAGTATAACTAACGGTACGCCTTTGACATCACTATTTAAATTATGTTTTATAAACCACTTGTTATTCCCTCATTAACCCTTTATATCTGTAACTGTTATAATGTTTCAAATTGTTTTTTTACCCGTTATATATTGTTGAATATTATACTTATTTCTTGCGCTAAACAATGCAGTATATTAATTAAAAATTATTTAGATATTGTTAGGTAATTTTACGTAAACATAGCGCTCAATAGTATTGTAGGAGAACGTGACATACAGAGAGATAGAGATGTTCTATTTAATTATATAGATACATATAACAATATGTCATTCACTCACTGCTCAACAATGAATAATACTCATTATAGTGTTTTAAATTAATTCAAATTGAGAATTTCGCTAATTATATATCAGTGTTATTTGATTATTAGTCATTTATTGGTCAAATTTGAGTTTATTCAAAAAAGACTAAAAATTAGTAGTTTATCATATTTAATCTGATTTTAGCAATTTGTGCAGTTAAAGTTAGCCAACAATAACTAATTTTAATAGCAACTAAAAATTACCTAACAATGCTGTTTAAATTTAAAAAGACGAAAAAGACTAAAGCTCGCATTAATAATAAAAGTTCTATTAAACCTAACAAACCTACCATTCCTATCCAACCCTATCCAACCTACAAACACTGATGGGGTAGGTTCGTGTTTTTGCATGTTATTTGGCGGCCTTGAAACATTGTTATATGACGTAACAGCACTATCAAAGGCTACAAAAAGACACGAACCAAGCCCAACAGTGATATAGAAGTCCATAAGAGAAAATACATCCAAATTTGTATTTAAATAAAAATGTCAACCGAAAACTTTACCGATTTTTGAGAATTTTGATAACCGATAACCGACAGAATTTAAAGTTTTTTCTAACCGAAAAGTAAGCCCCCTAATCATCACTAATAACAAGATTAACTTTCACGCTTAGTTCTGGAGAAAAATGAAAACAATTGTAAATAAAAATTATTGAGGATCTGATGTATTTATTGTTTGTGTACTCTTAGATTGAATCATATATAATTTAAATAATTTGCTTTAATAACTTGATTTGAATTAAGTTCTGGTCAAAGAACCACGAAGAGGTGGTGAACAAAGTTTTCTATACTCATTTTTGAAGATTTCGCTATCTATTAAAACTGTTTCTTTTAAACAATAAGAATTGCATATGCTTAAGCTAACACTGACACATGCAAAACGTAAAACTGTGTGCTTTCGATGTAGTCAACTGTGGCTCAACACTATAGATTTGATTATATCTAATTCATTAACTGCATCTAATAAATTTCAACCAGTTGCGACTTTTTTATATTTTGTATTCTTTTATGTAGTTTGCCTCTTTATTCGACTCAACATATTACATGTTCTGTTCCTGGACTTGTATGGCTCTATAAATTACATGGTGTATGGTTCTCGATGAAAAAAAGCTGAGCCATACAAGTACTACCTACTCCTTAATTAGTTGAGATTTAAGTTCTTGATTTTCACACCTTGACTCGAAATTAATATATAAAGGTCATGTTAAAAACAAAGATAAATATGGATTGTTAGCGCAATTCAGTGCAATGTTACCTTAGCATTCTTTAATTTGAAGTGTCTGTCGCTTACTAATAAGATATTGGATACAATCTTTAAAATTTTATTGATTTTAACTTTATGGTATAAATATATACGAATAAAAACTTATATACATACCATCAATAATAAATTAAAATGCAAGCTAAATTTAATGTTTATTATTAATAACTATAAAATATATTAAAAATGTGTAATACGACTCTACTGATACTATTGTTTTTATCAATTGTGTCAATAGTTTATGGTGAATGTCCTTCTGTAGAAGAAGTATTTCCGTGCAAATGTTACCCTCAATATAATGATAGCGTTAAATTAAGCTGTGATGGAAAAAGCATTACAGAATTGTCATTAACTAAACTTTGTGGCGTACATTTTTCACAACTACTTATAACTAACACTAACTTAACAATTATTAATAACGATGCTTTTGGTAACGCAACTTTTGATTACATATTTGTCAATTCAAATGAATTTTTAGAAAAAATAAGCGAAAATGCGCTAAAATACGGACCTAAAGAACTCAATGCGCACATAAATCCAAAACTATCTGGTCATTCATTGTTTGCATTAATAAGAAATTTTCAAAATACAGAAAGCATTAGTTGGAGCTTTAATAATATCACTGAAATTCCTTCACACGCTTTCTTGTTGAACAACAATACTTTGAAGAGTAAGTTAAAAACAATTCATATTTACTCAAATAATATATCAAATATAAGCTCGTATGCATTCGCTGATTTACCTGATTTGGAACAATTGCGATTAGACAACAATCAAATACATACTATAAGTGATCACGGATTTACATTAAGTTCAATAAATGGCAATAATACTATCGATATATTAGTTGACAACAATAAATTATCCGAAAACAGTTTCACTAATAAAAGTTTTGAAAACAACAATAGCATTCATATGTCATTGGATTTGTCCGTTAATCAATTTAAAAAATTGCCACAAAGTATATTTAAAAAATATTTGAGTAATGGCTCGAATACATTAACAGTTTATAACAATCAGTTTATTTGTGATTGTGATATAATTTGGATATTGAATGATAACCTAATTTCCGATCGAATTTTATCAAACATTCGCTGCACTAATTTTAACAATAGAGATGTTTTTAATATGAACATATCAGAGTTAAACTGTGTGCCGTCCAATCAAACACCTATTATATGTCCAAACAATCAATCTTTAAATCCGTGCGTTTGTGATGCAGATATACTTTCGTTTAGCTGCGAATCAGTAAGTGATCATATGATTTCTAAAATTGGTCCAAACATCAATACTAACGGAAAAGTTTTTCAATTATTTTCAATAATTAATAGTGAATTGACACAATTAATAAAAGAACGATTCAACCATTTGTTGGTAGAAATGATATTTATTTCTAAAAATAAATATTTCAAATATATTGATTCGAATAGCTTTGCGAAACAACAAATCAAACGCTTAATTATAAGAGATAATGAATTATTTGATGATCTAAATGTATTCAGTTTAGCAAAAAATCTTAATCCAGACATTATAGATATGTCTAAAAATGCATTAAAAGAAGTGCCTTCTGATGCGTTTTACGATTTCAGTAATACTGATGTTTATTTCAAAACAACGTCCATAAAACTTGATTACAATAAAATAGAAACTATTGGTTCAAACGCTTTCACTGGACTTAATATGTTGAATCATTTATCTCTTGACCATAACTTGATTACAACACTTCAGGATTATTCATTAAAATTTTCAACAGTTTATGGTCATATATACATATCGTTAAAAGATAACAAACTAAATTCGCAAAGTTTTACAGTCCGATCGATTTCAATAAGTGAACGCATCACAGTTAGCATGCATTTAGAGTCTAATAACTTATCAAAAATAAGCAAAAATATTTTCGATCAAATACTTTATAACAACGCTAACGATATTAATTTTTTTAACAACAGTTTTAAATGCGAATGTGACATGGAATGGATACTAAGCCAAGCTATTAAAACTAGTTTATTGAATATTTTCTGTCATAATAAGCAACAAAATATATATGAATTAAGTGCCGACGATTTAACCTGTACTGTAAATTCATTACTGTAAACATAGTTAAACTTTATAAGATTTTAGTTTAAAATTGTGCTAAAAGACAGCGCTTTAATAAATTGAGAAATATTGTTTACATTTACTGTTATAAACAGAGTTTCCCAAAGGGGCTGGCGCAGGGTACTCCCCCCAAGAATTCTCAAAAATTTGACCCTTTACCTAAAAAATGAAAATGAGCATTTAAATGTATTTTTAATGTTTTTTGGCCGATGTGAGGTAAATTGTTATTTAAATCCGAGTAGTTTAAACCCTTTAAAATTTTGAAGTCCGAAAGTAACCCCTCCCCAGGCCGACACACGACGGGACACCTGATTTATATTTAACGATAAAGTCATACACTAAACAATCGATGAGCATTTGAGAATTTTTAATTTTTTATATCAAAAGTTACGTAATATTGAATACTTTTTGAATATACTTTTGCAGACTATTGACGCCTAATGCATATAAAAAATTAAAAACGCTCAAATGCTCATCGTTTGAGGAGTGTATGGTTAAAGTACTGTACTATTCACATATTATTCAAGGAAATAAATTGAAATAAACTTTCGAATAATTCATTTTAATAAAAATCTGCATTGAATTGTTTGCTGGTATTTCCTCAAATCAATTTCAGGTTCAGTTGAATCATTAAAATAATGAATGAAATAGAGTGGAGAAGAATTCGCAGACACAGTTTTCATAGATTTGGTGATGATTTGTGTGAATTAATATTTGGATATTTACCAATCAGTGATTGTTTTCGATTGCAATGCGTTTCAAAGCAATTCAATGATTTAATATTTAACAAACAAACAAAGCTTGTGATTACTATTTCTATAAATACAATAAATCAATATAAACACTCAATGATTGAGCACATGGTTACCAGCGATACTAATAATCGATTTTACATTAATAATACGCGGTTTGCGTATGTTTTAAAAAAATGCGTAAATATTAACCATTTAATGATTGATTGGATCGAATTAAGTGATCATATTATTGGTTTAATAACTTATTCAGCCATACATTTAAAATATTTGAAAATTAATACCGATATTCGTAATGTGAAACAGATATCAAAACAGCGTTTGAAAGATTTTTGCCATAAATGTTTAAGTGATGCTCAATTCATTTATGTTTCAAATGGTTATGAGTTTGAATTTATTTCAACGATATTGCAATTTACTCGTAATCTGCGAACTATTTATTTTGGGGATAACATTCATTTATATTTGAACCAATATAGTGGTAACAATGCTGGCCATCAATTGAAACTGGAGAACATCTATAATTACAAGTTAACTGATCCGTTGTTTATTGAGTTTTCTCATCAATTTAGCCATCAATTGAAGTCATTGGATGTGAGGTTTGATAATCAAATAAGTTATGACGTAATGAAATGTTTGGCCAGTTTCAGTAGACTATCGTCTCTTAAGTGTTACTGTAGTTATCAAAACGATCACATATTTACTAAAGTTATGAAATTAGTAGCCATTAAATGTAATGAATTGAAAACATTGGAATTACAGTTTTTAATGTACCCATTTTTTGAAATGTTTACAATTGGCTTTCAATCGCTTACAACTTTAATCATAAGAAATTATTTTAACAGCGAATCTATTAGTTTTTTGAAAAATTGCAAAAATTTAAAGAATTTGAAATTTTATGAAACTGATATGAATGAAACATATTTTCGAGATATTCATACGTGTTTACCGCAATTGAATACAATAGTAATGCTCAGTCGTAGTTTTAATGATAAACTCAATGCAATGAATATATTGTGGCATTTGTCTAAATTAGTCAATCTCTACCAGTTAGACATTGGTTATTCACATATAACTCATAATAATATGTGTGCCATTAATACTGAACATATATTATGTTTTATCTCTAATTCTCAATCAATACGAACATTAAACACGTATCATTTAAAGCATACGATCGATTATCCATATTTACGAACACATATTCAAAATCAAATTAGAAAAATTAATATAAACACATTTAATTGCATATAAAATATAACACTAATAGTTATGATTTGGAAAACTGGTAATGCACGTGCATTTCCATATACAATACGATGTATGCTCAACAACAAAACCATTATTTTCTACAAAAGTGTTGATTACTGTTTTCTACCAAATTAGATAGTGGTTCGAATTCAATTTTGTAGTTTTTGTGATTACTTGAATGTGCGCCAAATTTATTTCCAATGTTCTATACTAATCTTTATATAAATATCATGGTTTAACAATTCCTATTTATTCTATTATAAGCGTATTCATCAAATAAACTGAAAAAATGTTTAAAGAGTCAGAAAATGAAAAAAATGAACGAAATGATGAAAATGAGAGCGAAAACGAAGAAAATATTGATATTGATAGCTCAATGTCTGAACTATTTGTGGATGAGAACGCCGTTGAATATAAAGCAAGTGGTGAATCAGATTTTAGCAAATTAGATGACAAATATGTGGATAATTTTAGTGTCAACCGAGTGTTTGTGATGAATTATTTTTTAATATTTATATTACCGATTCTAAATGCGATCGCAATTTTTCCATCAACTTATCAATTTCCGAGATACGAATACTTTTTGGTCGCCGTTTTAAGTTTATTAACTTCAGCTCTTTTATATCTCAGTTGCGATGATATCTATCCTCCATCTGAATATTTTAAAGATGAAATATTAGCGATAAATGATACGACATCATACTTTTCAGAGGTGTCTCCATTCGCGTGCATTGCATGTGCGCTCCAATTCGTTTGTGTTTATTTGTTAACTTTGATTTGTAAGCCATCATTGGATCAATTATTTACAACCCATACAGTCACGCACTCAACCAATGATGATGTAAGCGCTGATTTAATAATACTGTACTTCGTCGAAATCTCAAGATTATTCTTAATTATAATTTGTTTGTTATTAACTCGAGACCTGAGATATAAAATGATCGAAAGAAATAAACAAATTCGATTAAAATCTCAATTTACATCTTTTAAAGCAAAAAATATTTGATATTTAATTGGTACTGTATTAAAACAAAATTTTTAATTGTTATTTACGTTTTATAATTAATTTACTATTTAATAATGCGCTTTACCGGTATATCTTATCTGCTGGTTTTTACGTTGAGGGCAACAATATTGTAGGGATAAAAGGATACAACTTTTGGATATTACATAATATAAACAATTTATTTGTATATTTAGTGGGATTAATTACAACTGTTTATTATCTAATAAATAATTGTGAAATTCGCATAAATATTACTATATAAGTGTTTTGAGATTTAAGTTTAAGTGTTTTTCTAAAACAATCATTTGATTACGTGTTAGAGATTGTACTTTTAAAACGAATAGTAAATTATGTTATTTTTACTATTATTATTTTTAATATTATTGACGAAGTCATGTAACGCTCAGGTTAGATGTTCTAAAATACGATGACATGTAATTTCTAATTAAATGACAATTTAAATTTTCGTGTTAGACTTTACCACAATTTAATGTGGACCCAAAAGAGACATCTGTTTCTGGTTTATCTGCGGGAGCATTCTTTGCCACTCAATTACAAGTAGCATTTTCGTCGCATATCAAGGGTGCAGGCATTATAGCTGGTGGTCCATATGACTGCGCAGCTCAACGAGATTATACTGGATGCATGTATTCAAGCTCACCGTCCGTTTCCACATCTATATCTAGAGTTAAGAGTTGGAGTGGAGATAAAATTGATGATATAACCAATCTATCGAAACATAGAGTTTACATGATTTCGGGCACATCTGATACTACTGTTTCAACTAATGTTATGAATCAAGTCTATAAGTTTTACGTAACCGATAGTAACTTTATTCCGGCTTCCAATGTTAATTTTAAAAAAGATTTGAACTCAGCGCATACTTTTCCCACTGATATCGACAGCACTGGGAATAATGGATGCTCATTAGCCACGAGTCCATATATAAGTAATTGCAAATTTGATGGATCAGGCGCTTTATTAACTCATATTTATGGCACTCTAAATGCTAGAAATAATGGCACATTAACAGGAAAATACATATCATTTAATCAGGCAGAATTCTTGACTAATGCCAAGAGTAATGGAATGGACCAAACCGCGTATATTTACGTGCCTAAAACTTGCTCAGACGGAGTGACGTGTAAATTACATATAGCTTTTCATGGTTGCCAACAGGGTTATGAGAAAATCGGAGACAAGTTTATTAAGAATACGGGATATGCGCGATGGGCTGATACTAATAATATTGTTGTATTGTTTCCACAAGCTATCGCTAACACAGTAACAACTATAACATTACCAAATCCAAACGGATGCTGGGATTGGGTTGGATGGTATGGTTCAGATTTTGATGTTAGAACTGGCAAACAGATGGACGCTATGAAAAAAATGATCGATAGAATAACGTCAGGGTTTAACCCATTGGCCGCACCAACAGGTGTTACCGTTGCTTCAACAGCTGATCATTCTGTAACTATTTCTTGGCATACGGTTTCTGGTGCAGTGGGTTATAATGTTTACAGAAACGGGGAAAAAGTGAACACAGCATCGATAACCACTATAGATTATACTGATTCAAAACTATCTTCAGGCACAACATATGTATATTCGGTAAAAGCTATTTCATCGTCGGGATCAGAGAGTGGACACTCAGAAAAAGTAACAGCAAAAACTTCAGGGGAAGCACCAGCTCTTTCAGCGCCCAATAGTCTGATTATACAGAATAAAACAGACCATTCTATAACTCTAGCCTGGAATTTGGTAGAAAGTGCTTCTGGATATAACATTTACAGAAACACTAATAAAATACAAACTACAAGTGCACACAATTACGTTGACACTCAACTCATACCTTCCACTCAATATACTTATCAAGTAACTGCAGTTAATGACGCAAACGAGAGTTCAAAATCAAATACAGTCACGGCTACAACAGATGCGGAGAAGAAATGCTATAAAGACAATAATTATAACCACGTATTGGAAGGAAGAGCTTATTTGCTGCTTGGGTTTGCTATTGCTTATGGTTCTGATCAATCAATGGGTCTCTGGAATATATTTATAACAACCACATTGTGTAGAACTAGTGACAAATATTTTGTAATTGAATAATATCCATACAATTGTAATTGAAATAAAAATAATTCAATTTTTACCAATATATTATCATAATTATAATTAATAATTTCATAAACATTACAATTGTATTTCATAAACATAACGTACAGTAAGTATGTTTGTTAAACGCGTGGCGTTATTAGTGAAACGCCTCAAACATCGTGATTAATACGTTATTATTTGAATTGATCGCGTCAACCATGGACTTCTTAAATGAGGACAGCGATGATGAGTCTCACGCTTATAGACTATTTGGTGGTAAACGTGCAACAATTATGTTGATCGATGCCAGCAAACAAATGTTTGATTGCGGTTCGTTTGCAATGGCAATCAATTGCGTGACAGCTATGATGAAGAATGTGGCCATACATTCATCAAGTGATGAAATGGCTGTGATTCTGTACGGCACACAAATAATGTCAAATGCGCATACATTTCAGCATATATTCATTGTGGAACAGTTAAAAAAAGTTAGCGCTGATATTATCACTGGATTGGAAGCATTGGTTACGAGTGATTCAGAGTTTACTACAAATTTTGGTCATAGCGATCAGTATTCTCTTGCAGACGCTTTCTGGACATCACTTCTCATGTTTAACAAAAGGTAACCAGTTTCCCGTTTTTTACTGTTTGAATAAGTGTTTACAGTATTATGGTATATTGTTTTTAAATCTCAGTAAATCAAAATTTCAAACAAAACATTTAATGTTGTTTACGTGTAACGATGAGCCACATTCAGGTAATTCAGTGGAAGCTAAACAGAGAAGAAAGCGAGCGCTCAAACTGGCTTCGGATTTGAAGGATAACGGAATTACAGTACAACTCGTACCTCTCGCAAACCCATCTAATAGACGTTTTGATTATGACCGATTTTATTTGGTAATTCAATAATAGACACTGATTTTATTCACCATAATTAAATAATGCTTAAAACTTAAATTTTAGCACATATTTCCCCATTTAAATGATGAAAAAATCGACGCAATTAGTACATTATCAGATTTAATGATTCGAGTGTATAGTAAGTCATACAAACAGCGTATGTTAGCCTCAATATCTTTTCATTTGGGTTCATACGGTCAACAATCTAATGAGTTTACCGATTTGTCTATGTCTGTATACGTGTACAGTTTATTTCTGGAGGCGCGTAAACCGACACCAGTGAGGATGAACCGGAAAAATCATGAAGAAATCGAAACAGAAACTCAACGCTGGTCTAAAGATACTGGAGCTTTAGTTTCGTTTGATGAAACTAAAAAACGTTTTGAATATGGTCGAGAAAATATTTATTTGGCGCAAAATGTTATAAAGGATATTAAGAGTAATTTTGATTCACCCGGTATTTCACTTTTGGGATTTAAACCTCGATCAGCAATCAAAACTCATTTACACTTAAAACCTGGTCATTTCATATATCCTGACGAGACTACAATTAAAGGGAGCACATGTTTGTTTAATTGTTTGTTAAAACGTTGCAGTGAAAGAGACAAAGTGGCCATTTGTCGATTCGTTATGCGTTCTTCTGCCTCTCCTCGATTAGTCGCGCTTTACCCTCAACTTGAGAATAAAAGCTTGGTATGTACTAAATACTTGGTATTTTCAAAGTTTTCATCCCTTTGTGTAATCAAAAATTATTTCGTTTGTTTTAAAAGTCGAAACCCGGCGGGTTTCACGTGATTTATTTGCCATTTCAAGAGGACATTCGTGATGTACAACTAAAAGATGCCCAAGTTTTCAAATTAGAAGATAAAGTTGTGGATAAAGCGAAAGATATTATTAAGAAATTACGTTTTAATTATGATCCAAATAATTTTCCAAATCCAGTGTTGCAAACACATTGGCGCGCAATCGAAGCATTAGCACTAAATCTGGATAACGTTGACAAGTTTAACGATAGCCAAACCCAACCAAATTATACTGATATTGATGGTAAGGTTGGCGAGGATTTAAATCAGTTAAATCAATTATGTGGAACAGTAGCTAACGTGTCAGAGAAAAAGCTTGAAATTCCTGATAATTTAGAAAAGCTTGCGAATGATGGACAGGTAAACAGTTGAGAAACAAATTAAAAAGAGTAAAACATGTTTTTTATTTATAGTTAGGAACGTTAACTATCAATGTATTGAAAGAATTTTGTAGATCCAAACGCATCAAAACTTTCGGAACTAAAAAAGCAGAATATATCGAAGCAATACAAACGTTTTATTCAATTTAGCTAATATTAAGTTAATTTAAATGTATTGTTATTTACTTTTAAATCAAATAACATCAATCCTACGGTAATTTTATTTTATTATACTGTTCTGTACCTGTATATGTATTAAATAATTTTTGCAAAATGTTTTTCAGTTACAATTATTTGTTTACAGTTACAATCAGTGCCGCTATGTTTTACGTATTACTCGCGATCGTGAGTAAAATGGTATCATTTAAATGTGGGCAAACTCGCGATATAACATGCAAGAGTGGTACATAAAATTTATATGTCCATAATCCCAGAAGCGACACATACAAAGTTATTTGTAGAATCTACTCATCAATACTTTTCATATGATATAAGCTACATATCACCAACTGTTCTAATAGTCGATCTATTGATTTGGAACAGTTCGTAAAATGTATATCATATGAAAGGTAATGATGAGTAGATTCTACAAATAACTTATTCGTATGAGCGCTTCTGGAGTTATCGACATTTAAAAGATTGTCTTAAAAATGAAAAATAAATTAAATGGAGAGTAAGCGATAAACAATTTTATTAATATTTGAGAGCCTAATGCTTAATTGCGATCGCGAGTAATACGAGATAATACGTTAATACAAGATAAGAATACAATGTACCAATAGTGACGAATTTGTTACCTTAAAGTGTGTTACGTCAATATGATTATCTCGAAACAGTTTTACAGATGACATTTATACATCCTATAATGCTTTAGAATAACAATCTAGACTTATAATTGAGTTGTTTGCACGAACGTTAGCAGTTGGCTACAGTTACATCTAATATAACATATATTAAACTAATTAATTTCATAAACACGATAACCACGGGTTTTACTAATGAATAAATTAAATTCATTCGCGTTTAATATAATATTTATTTATTTATTCGGTGTTAGCAAAGCAGTGATCGGTAAGCTTTAACTTATTAATTAATAAATAGATGGTAAAAATAATTGATGTTAAAGAGCCAAAGTTTGCGCCGTTTATTGATGTAACACAAAAAGGTGACTCATTGGCTACAATAGCGAAAACTACTGGAACGAAATACTTTACGTTAGCTTTCGCTTTGGGTGGCAGTTCAGGTTGCGAACCAACATGGATGGGAGAGTTGCCCATTAATGATGAACACATTATAAATCAAGTTAAAGAACTTAAAGCGATGGGTGGAGACGTAATCGTTTCTACGGGTGGCGCTATGGGCCCATACTTAGAAGCAAGTTGTGGTTCGGCTTCAGCTCTCGCTACAGCTTACAAGAAAATTTTAGACGCCGTTGGCAGCACTCATCTCGACATTGACATCGAAGCTTCGGTAAATATGGATAATATGAACCAAGCTTTAGCACAGGTTCAAAAGGAAAGATCATCGACAACAGTGAGCTACACTTTAATGGTTCAGGGAGACGATTATGGCGTTACTTTACAATTAGGAGTGGATGTGCTCAAAAATGCTGTACAGCATGGCGTTAAAGTAGACATCGTTAACCCTATGACTATGGAGTTTGGTTCCAGTAAGTCTTCATGGGGTGATGCTGTTATATCTGCAGCTGAGAGCGTTATTAACCAAATGAAAGAGATTTGGCCATCGAAGAGCAGCTCAGAACTTTATAGTATGTTAGGCGTTACTCCCATGTTAGGTCGGAATTTTAATGGGAAAATATTCGATACCACACATGCCAAACAATTGGTTCAATGGGCTAACAGTAAAAAAATAGGGCATTTAGCTTTTTGGTCTGTTAGTCGTGACAATGGACACTGTTCTGGTGGTGGCATATCAGCCACCTGTTCAAGTATCTCTCAGACTGACTATGAGTTTACAAAAATATTCAATGGTTTTGTTGGTGGAAGTAGTAATACTTCTTCTACTAATACTACTCCAAAGCCCACAACTGCTGCACCAAAGTATTCAACAACTGTCACACGTTCTTCGGTAACAACTGCACACACTTCTTCGTCAAAATTGTCAACAACAACAACAACTAAAGTAGTAATAGGACAACATCCTGATTGTGCTCACACCACAGCTACATATATTGCACACGAATCAGACTGCAATAAGTATTATTGGTGTATCAACGGTCAGGCAACCTTAGAACACTGTGATCCACAGTTAATTTGGGATTTAGTCAATAGCGCCTGCAATTGGCCTCAAAATGTTAATAGACCTGAATGTAAAACATGATTAACTTGCGCTTTATTTAATGTTTATATATATTTTAGTTGAGTATAAGGTTAAATATATTCCAGTTATAGTTTCATTTATTAACGTAATCTGTAGCGTTTTATAATGAAATTTATATGGTTTAAATAAATAAACTTATTTTTAATATAAACTGTTCAAATTTAACCGGTTAACGAGTAGATAGTACTTCCTCTGCGTCTTTTGCGGACAGAAGGAACTTTAAGGATCCACAATAGACTCGGAAATAGAGGTGTAGTGAATGTGCAATGTTCATACCCATGATATTCTAACATTTGATGTATGCTTTAAATGCTGACGTTGGTAACCATGTATTATCCATTAACAAGTGTCAGTTCAACCACAGATGCCACTCGGAAGACCTGTGGCAATGAACTCCTAGTGATTGTTCACCGTTATAACTAGGTTTTCGTTTAAACCATTCTAAATCATATTGGTAACTATACTAAAGTTGTTTTTTAACTTAAATAATTCAAAAAATGTTAATTTTATTTAACGATTCTATCGGTTTGAAAAATAATTAACGATTTTATTAATTTCTTACGGGTTCAATTTTTTTAAAATTTGGTTAAAATTGTGGGTAAAATCCGAAAAATTATCGATTAAATCCAATAAGTTTTAAGTTGGGTCTTATTTTCCTATATTTTACTGAAAAAATATTTATAAAAGAAATTTTCGGAAAATTTTAAGCCACAAAGCTCGAAATATTGGCATTTTAATCCGTTGAGTTTTTGAATGACTTACACTTTTTTAATATTTTTGGAGTCAAATCAATAATTTTTTCTAATGATTTTTCTAACGATTTGATCAATATTTTCTAACGATTAATAAACGATTTTGAACCGTTTATTCTAACGATTTTCGAAACCCTAGTGGTTACTTCTATATATTTCCAAAAAGTAGCTCAACTTTTAAACAACTTAGTAAATAGCAACCCAGAAATAATTACATTATTGAAACTTCTTTTTAATAGCAATGCGTTTTTCCCATATTCAACACTTCAAATAAACGTTTTAACTATATATTGTGAAACACCGTCTGTTTGTCGTTTGCTCGTTACACTAATTTTCGGCTTAAACGGTCAATTAAGTTTAAATAAAATTTTAAATGAAAAACTTTAATAAAAAAGGTGATAAACTAAAATAAATGATAATCATTTGATAATCAGTTGTTTTACATGGGTTTAAAGGAGATTGATCGTGTTGTGTTGTTTGTAGAGACTGTAACCTCGCGCTTAATACAAAATCTTTGTAAAATTAAGCACCAAATAGGAGAAGTTCAAAGGTTCACAATTATTGAGTTGGATATATTCTCATTTGTAATCGATATGAAATTATCGTATTTAATAACAAACAAGAATGATTATTAGTAATGCTCTCACTTTGACTATAATACTTTATAATCGATATATGTATTGGTTGTCGAAATTAGAAATATATAGCAAACTTTACGTTAAAATTATTCTCTTAAATTTTTGCTTACTTTTATTTAGTGTAGACAGCAATTATGCAAAATTGCAAATATTTCGTAAGTAGACGTGGTACAATATGCAACACTACTGTTTCCGGTTTCGTTAGTATAGGCAAAGGTATAGCACGTCAGAGCAAACCGGAAGTCTGATTCTAGTGGTCGAGCTCTGTTAGAGGATGTGTTTCATGTATGTGGGAGAGGAGTTTAACCTATCATATGTTGTTAGAAGCACTGTTCTAAACATAACCTAAGTTTTTGGGGTTGTTAGAGGGGTGTGTGAAAGAAAAAAGGAAGTTATGTATAGACTACAATGTTATACAAAAGTAAAACTAGTGTTAAAGAATAGTAAATTCGACAATGATAAGCATAGCTATTGTTAAAGTATACGCACTTCCGATAATGCTAAAGTATAGGTAATGTTAAAGTATATGAACTTCCGCCAATGTTAATGTATAACTAATGTATTGCGTACTAAGTATGTGCGCTATACATGACAAGGCCGCTACCTATATAGGCTAAAATGATATTAGACAATTTTTTTTGCATCAAACTGTTTATTAAAAAACTTACATACAATTAAATATACTGTCACGCGTCCACTAGTTAAAATATTTTGATTAACATGTTTGTAAATAGATAAATTGTTAATTAGTAAATTCTTTAATTATTAAATTCGTAACTTAATAAAATCTTTAAATAGTTAATTCGTTAATTAGTAATTTTGATTAATAATAAGTTCTTAAATTAACAACTAAACTAACTTAAAATTCGTTAATTAGTAAATTAATTAATAAATAAATTGTTTTTGTTAGTAAATTCTTTAATTAGTATATTTTCATTTAACAAATGAATACTAAACCTTAATGAAATAAAATGAGTTTCAAAATTATTTACTGTTTTGAGATATCCATTCATGCTAACCTTGAACATATTTAGAGCTTTTCAAACAAAGATATCAGAAAATAAGGAATATAGACTTAGTGTAAACTTATATTAGCAATTTCATTCTGTCGAAAGCTTTTACTACTATAACTGTTTTGAAAAATTAATACATGTTAACCTTGAACTTTTACTGCATTTAACTTTCTTTAAAGCATAGCTAATGCTGAAGTGAAGTTAATATTATAATTTATTTGCTATTTCAGTATTCTTTCACACCGTTAGGCTTGAATTTGTTTACAGTTTTCAAGCATTATCCCCTTAAGAATAAAGACTTAATGGACCCTTGCAACAGTTACTTTCTTCTGGTGTTCAAAACATTGTATAGTCAATGAGTACCATTATATAAATCTTTTCAATTGTTCTGGAATTAAATCGAAAAAATTTCCATTCAATACATTCAAAATTTGAACCTTGTTTGATGTGATATCGCGATAACAGGTGAAACAAAGTTTGAACAGTCCTTTTGTATTTGAATAAAGTTTTTCGATGACAGAAACACCTTTTGTTGATAATAACTCTTTTGTAATGCGCGTTATTGAAGTCTCGAATCATAAACCATTATATGTGCCGCATACTTCTGGTAGCCTTTTTTGATAACCTTGCGATACATTTGCTCCAATTCAGTTGAAATAATAGATAATCGTTTCATCTGATTAATGAGTCACGCTGTTGTTCCCTCATTCGCCACTCGTCATCCATTCGTTTTTCTTTCTTATATTTGCGAACTTTCCCTTTCTCTAACTTTGCACCACTCTTTATCAGCTCTTTTTTGCTCAATACATTTGTGTTTTCTTTCCTTTCTCTTGTTTTCATTCAAATCCATTTTTGATTTAAGTTATTCTGTTAAAATAAATATTTATTAATAATAAGCTTTCTATAATTTTTTGTTGATCACTCTATGAAGTCTGAATCACTACTGAGCCAAATTTCAGTGAACACTCTCTCAAGTACTATTGTAATCAATGCAGTAAAATATTTTTCAAAAAGTTACAACTATACTTATAATATTTATTATTAACATTAAACAATTAAAAAATAAATTAAAAAATTATTCAATATATTATAAAAATCTATGACTTAACTTACAAATGTTGATGTTCACTCTTTGAAGTCTGAATCACTATTGAGCAAAATTTTAGAAAACACTCTCAAGTACTTTTAAAACAATATAAATAAGAATGTATTAAAAACTTACAACTATATTATTTTTGTTTATTACTTACATTAACACTTTAATGACATTGTTGTCAAATTATATAAAATTGAAAAATCAAAATAAAGTTGTAATTGTAAAATTGTTTTTTTTAAATCAATAAAAATGAAAAATCAAAAAAAAATGAAAAAATTTGAAAAAAAAGAACGACACATTCATAGAGAGCTCACTTTCTTATACAGTTTGATCTTAGCTTAACATTTATTTTAATTAATTTTTAGTCAAAGTTTTTTAAATTTTCAAAAATAACTGATAGAAAATACATGCTAAGTTTAGTGGTCGAGCTAGTGCGGACACCGCCACAGACGGACAGACGGACGGACAGACATGGTCAAATCCAATATCTCTACTTTTACAAAGTTAGCTAAAAACTCATTCCGTGCAACACTGATTTACGCCTTTGCATAGTATCGCATGGGCACTCAAGTGATGACAGAAAACATTATTATATAATATTATATATAATTTATATTTAATTATATTTTCTGATAATATAAAAATGATAGTAACTTTCGCTGCATGTAAACGATTTGGAAGTAGACATCAAAATTTGATGATCAAATGCTAAACATATGGATACAAACGATTTAAAAGCATAACAGGTGTCGCACTCTAAATCAAGCGTTAACAATATTAAAACTTAAAATTAATCATATTTGTATCCATCTGTTTACGATTATTTAATCAAGTAATCATTTGGATGGAGCGAAAGTTACTCTAACCTTATTTCTAATCATTTATCAGCATTTAGACCCTTTTAATTATATGTGCCGAAAATTTAATGTTGAAAATACCATTTTTTAATATAACCCATTAAAATAAATCATTTAAACAATAGGACAGTATTATGGACTGACCCTTAAATCTTTCATCATTCTCTATGATAAAGTTCAAATTATAACTATTAAACTTTGCTAGTTTTTATTTGATATATATTAATAATTGATTTATATGATTATATTTAAGATATTTAATAGAAGTTAACATATTAATTTTTAGTATTAAGATCAATGAAAAACAATGGATATACGCGTATATTGTATATTACTTTGTGGTATAATAAAATAGAATTTACTTAACTTAACGTCTCTATTGATATGCTTTACAATTAAAAGTAAATATTTACTTGTAATCCAATGTTTTGATGAACAGTTCAATAAAACTATTTTAAATAACCATTTGATTTTTCAAGTTTAAATTAAATTTTGTTTATTAAATTAATAATAAATTTTATAAATCTTTAAACTTAAAGTATAATTCATTTAGTTATATATTATTAGGAATTTTTGTATAAGAAAGTTCTTGTGGACCAAAAGCCATTGGAAGCAACTCTCTTAATGATGTTATGCGGTAACTTAAATCTGGTTTTACCAAATAAATGATTAAATCGATTCCAAACTATTATACCGAATAAACAGTTAAAATGTGATTTACGAAAGTTTTATACACCAGTAAACGTTAGTAATAGAATATATTGATTTATCTTAATCTTACTTCAGACATAAATTGACGGCAATTACCACACGGTGTTATAAAATGCTCCTTAATATTGGATGAAATGGCAATAGCTTTGAAGGAAGTGTATCCATCGGATACTGCTTTGACAAATGCAGTTCGTTCTGCACATACTGTTCCCGAATATCCAGCATTTTCAATATTGCAACCTAAATGTATGAAATGATAGAAATTTAACAATTCATAATACTGTACTTAACTTAATTATACCTTTATATATGGTACCATCTAAGCATAATAAAGAAGCTCCAACCGGAAATTTACTATATGGACAATAAGCATTGTTTAATGCTTCTCGAGAAGTAATACACAATTTTTTTACTAGATTTTCATCCATAGTTATTTAAAACTAACACAAAGCGAATAAGCTATTATCAAGAAATTGAGAAAATTAATGTCAAGTACTTTTCATGATACGAAAGATATAAAGTTATTTGAAAAATTTCAAGGCTATAATTTCAAGAGCTTCAATAATTTATGCTAAACTAAATTTAAAATCGAGAAAATTTGACATATCAATCATATAAAATATTAGTCAACTAAAAAATAAGAAAGTATGTTACTATTTGTGAAACGTTCCAAATTCAATATAAAAGTTTTGTTACATTTATTTATTAAATAGTGATTAAGCTTTCTAAGCTCGTTAAGCTCATATCCTTTAAACCTCATTAAAATCACACAAAGTTATTTACCGGTATTGCTAATAATCATAAATTTTAGTTCACGAATCTAAATTCATTTGAGCTTAATTAATAAATATACGAAATAATTTTGTTTTAATTATTTTAAATCTACATAAATTAAAAACATTTCTAAATAATGAATGAGAATTTTTGTATGATTACTAAAACTTATTTTAGTGTAGATAGCAATATCTTAAATACGATTTCATATCTAATTTAGAACAAATTTTTATTTTATTGGTAGTTATAATAATTACACGATATATGCTATATGTATAAGTATAAATTATGTTATATCATTAGAAAAAATATTATTGGTAGAGTTCACCAGAAAGGACACCATCCTATATAACATTGACACAAATTTTCCTGACTGGTTGCCTGTTTAATGAGCAAATCGATTTGTTGTGCGACGTCGAGTGTGACAGAAGCATCAAAATCACGTCCTGTTAATTTATCGCGAACACGATTCACTACTGCCAAAGCCTTTTTATTCAATCCTTCTTGAGGTAAGTTCATGCCTTCAACCATAATGTTAGCCGAACTCGACACCGATTCCATTGCAAACTTTTTCGTTACATTTGAAGAACTTGTGTTCACTACTCCTCCAACAGCTCCTTCTTCTTCTTCAACTATTTCATTGTCGTTCGATGTTATAGAACCACTCTTTTCAGCGTGTTTTGCTTTCAATTGAACTAAATTTAAAAAATTTATTAACTATCAAATAAATAAGTTAATTAAACTGGTTGTAATTTTACTCATTTTAATTTTCTATTAATTTCATCAAAAAAATTAAAACAATAATGAAAGAAAAGCATGTGCAGTTTAATCAGACGTAATGCTGCGTATTATCACAAGTAATGATTTAGTATGAGGAAAGCCAGATCTTACTTAAGAGAGGATGGAAATCGGCAATTAAAAATTTGGGATTTAAGCTAAAATATTTGAGATAAATAAACCAATAATAATTAATCTTAATATTTTCTTTAAAAATAAGTCATACAAAAAAAAGAAATAGTTATAAAAAACAAAAAAAAACATTAATAGAAAGGTTACTTCTAGTTCAAAACTATTTTGAATGGGATAGAATTCTTTATTTAATGGAAATCAATTTAGTTACTATTAATATAGTTGGGAAAATTTCCTTTTTGGCTGAAGCGGGAGAAACTTTCTGTGAAAGTTTACATTTGGAAAGTTTCTCCATAGAGAAACTTTTAAATCATGTTTTCTAAGTTTATATAAAAATCATATTGTCTTTGGGAATGCCATTATTGTATGGGAATGCCATTGTTCTATGGAAATATTTTTGCCGCCACCTATTATTTGTTTTTAAAAATATTTTCATTTCGTGGACAATATTTCCCTTTGGGAAATATTCGTAGAATTTTGAAGAAATTTTCACTAGAAAGTTTCTATGGAAAGTTTCTCCGTCCCAACTATAACTAATAACTATTTTTTCTATTGAATCCTCTATTATTTATATAAATTTATGACGAATAGTAATTTCATTATTCATATAAGCTTATAACTTATATTTATTTTATAGCTTCCTATCTTTTTTATAAAGTTAATATAAAAATGCGACGGATAGACATACATGGTCAAAACCATAAGCTCTAATTTTTTGTTAACGTTAAAAATTTTGCTAATAAGAAGCAATAAAATAAAATACAATTATAATTCTACAGCTGTAATGAGAGATACCTTCAACAAGTCTCCAATTGAGAAGCGGGTCGTATACAAATGCCTCGAGAACTGCCATCAGAGAATCTTTATTATTCCTTAAAACTTTCATCACTTTCTCGCATGTGATTCTATACGTGCCTTCAATTCCAGTTACTTCCATAGCATTTATTAACATTCGAGTTAACCTAATTAACGTAAGTACACAAGATTACTACGGTAACCAACATTGTATTGATTTATTTAGAATAAATCTATTAATTCGTACCTGAATGGAATTTTTTCAGGAAATTTTTCTCTGGTCATTGCAACTTCAAAACAATCACCAAAATCTATATGTAATATTTTGCCAGACAATCTGTCTAACATCAAATTGGAAGGATGACGATCTCCCAAACCAAGAACATAGCCAACCATTGACATTACAGCTAAACTTCTCGTATAATTAGTTCTTCTATCAAACCATACTTCTGACGACGGACTCTTAAGCCATAATAATTTTGCCAAATCATCGCCATTAGTATGCTCTAAGGCGTGCTCAAAAACCTCAACCTTTTGCATAAGAGTCAAGTGATCATAATCAGGTGCCATTCTAAGCATAACTCGATGCTCTATATTTAACAATATTTTCTTTTTTTCGCGATAATCTCTTATTAAAGTATGCAGTGTATCACAATGAGGAACCCAACCAATCAATCCAGAATTTGGTGATAATGGAATTACAGCATATCTTTGAATAGCTATTAATTCAAAAAAATTATAATTTTAAATTAAGCTTTTTGTGCTGATTTAAACCTAAATTCCTTCGCGAAGTTTCTGGGTCCCCAACTAGAAGAGTATTAACTAAACCAAATAATTGCATAACTCTTTCATCTTGTCTCAGATCTTCATGACCTTTAAGCAAAAACATGTAATCTCGTCCATCACTTCCTTTAATCGATAATTTTCTGGGTCTTTGTTTACTAGTTATAACATGCAACTGTGATTCCACTTTTGCAATTCTAATTACAGGTTGATTTGGGTTATAAGAACCAGGAACTGCGAGCTCAAGATCACGACAGTTTAACAACTTTGGAGAAACATATTGCAATTCTAATGAAGTCAATTGTGGCAATTGTTTCGATATACGACGAAAAACGTGATAATAAAGATCCCATGCCTGAGTTAGTTCTTTGACGTTACCACTCTTTTTATATTTTCTAAATAATAAATTATAACAGAAGTTATGAGAAAGATTAAACGTAAGGTAATATTAGCACAATATACATGCAATATTCCTGTGCATCAGTCAAGTCCCTTCCATATGCCTGATTAAAACTCATTTCTTTAAGCGTTTGTGGTCCTCTATCAACCATTAGATGCAAAGGCTCTAAAGTGTCAAACATTCCTCTAACGTTTCGTTCACCGAAATATAGTCGTGAAGCTTCTTCTAAACCTTCGTGCCATAGTTCATGCCATAAAATAGCAATTCTTATTAATTCATCGCTTACAAGCATAGCCTGTTGAACTAAATTAGGCGAATGAGTTTGCATTGATTCCACAATTTTCTTCGCTGCTGTTTGACGCGAACTCGCGGCTGATTTACTCGCAACAGTAAGCGGATATATAAGCGCTTGTGGATGATGTTTACCGATGTCTGTAAGTAATTGATGGATTAATTTAGCAATTAATTGACGTGTTGTGTCTATTCTAGCTATTAATTGCGGAATAACTTGAAGCCACGTTTCGATTGATACTGTTTTGATTCCTTGAATTAGCGCATCATTCATATCTAAATGCTGTCCATCTTCAAACCATAAGGTAAGTATTCGCAACGTATCCTGAAGACTTGAACCATGAGCTAAAGCTACAGAATTAAAAAATCCACGAACTGCTGGAACACAATAATCGCGAACATATTTTGTTTTAAGAGGACGTAATGTACTCATAGGAGAAGATGTAGCATCTATTGGCGATGAACCTTCAGTTGTTGATTGCTGATTCTATTAAACACAATCACATAAAAAGCTAAAAATTGACGTATATTACTGTAATAATAAGTAATAAGTATGATAATTACCTTATAAAATTGAACGGCTTCAAAGTTCATATAAGCATACGAATGCCAAGCTTTATACCAATTTCTGTCTTTCTCAGTGGCATTATGATAATGCTCTATAATTTTAGGAATTGATTGTTCATTAATTCCTTCTAGATTTTCGAGCCATGTCCCTAATTTCAAATTACAGCGTGATAGCAATTTATTTAATTCATTTCTTTGTTGCAATTGTTGCACGTCATCGCTAACCATAAATTGCAAATTTTGTGGAAAAAGCTGTGCAGTAAAAGCAGATAATTGGTTGAAAGCTTCCTGTTTTTGGCCGGATATCCATAGATGCTCGATATAACTAAAAGTAACCAACGGGTATGTGGTTGGAAGTACGGAACCATTAGTAAGTTTATTTGCATCTATGTCTACATCTAAAAGTGTAACCAGTGTACGATAAGACAATTCCAAACGACCATTACGTTGACATAGTTTAGCAAACTTGAGCCACGCTCGCATATCTTCGTGTGGACTCAGAACTAACGAATGTAATTGTAAAATTTTTTGCCAGTCTTCAACAACACGTTGACAGCCTTGAAGTCTTTGCCACCACTTATGTATAATCATTTCTCTTCTTTCGGGAACTAATTTGTATTGTATAACTTCTTCGAGCTCAGACATCATTTGAACGCTAACCATAGCACCGTACGCGCGATTATAGGATTCGCCAGACATAGTTGTTAATTCAGTATCGATTAGTTTTCTAGCTTTATCTATCAGATATTGGGCGTCACCATAATTGCCGTTATGAACGTGAAGAATTGCCTGATAAAATGATGAATCAGACGTATCTGTGGCTATATTTTTCGTATATTCGTCCATTTGTTGCCAATGACCCAAACCCCATGCAGCAGTTGCAGCCATACGAGCCATTTTCGTTTTTTGCTCCGTATTCACGGATCCCCATGTTGTTTGCGCTAAATTATAAAGTTTATTCCATTCAGAAAGAACTTCAAGGCAACGCATTTGTCCCACAATACATTCAAAATCATTTGATTCTTTATCGTATTTTAATTTATACGCTTTAAGAGCATTTTCCCAATCATGAAGCTTTTCATACCATCGCTCTTTCACCTCGATTTCCTGAAGTTGATATTTATTTGCGTATTCAAGAACTCCTTGAGCGGCTTCCGGTTGTTGTAATTTATTGTTAATTGAAATTAATGCTCCTAACACTTCAGTTGTGGGTCCTTTGTGAAACTCAACTTCTTTATAATGAAGTGCTTTGGCGAATGCTCGACATTTTATTGCCCTTTCAGATAATGTTTTAGTATTTAGCGGAAGAGGTCCACGATCGACGTGTTCCATGAATTCAGCTAAATTCAATAAAATTCCAGTCACTTCAGGAATATCTTGTTGCGACAGAGCTTCTTGTATTAATTTAATTAATTCTTGTTGATGTTCATCATTCAATTCGTTCCAACAACTAAGAAATGCTGGATTAAAAAGATCGCGAGCCACAGAATTGCAAGCTTGCGCTAATGGGAAACACGATCTTAGGGAGAGTGCTGGTGATTCACGAATAAGATCGATGTTTAAAATCTTTAGCCATTCCAGCCAATCGTCTTTGGATACTCTTCTTTGGCATTGGTTCAAAGCTCGCTGCAAATCAGTCATTAAAATTGGATTTCTTTTAGGTTCAGCAGCACTTGGTTGCTGATCTTTAAGCTGATTTCGACTCCTTTTTCTATTTCTTTTTGAAGCCATTATTGGATCGTCTTCGACTTCTGCTATCGTTGAACCGTTTGTTATTTTTGTTAATAATACATCGTAATGTTGATGAGATATTTTGTGTTTTTGAAGTATTTTATTAACTAGTGAAGTAAAAATCAAATAACGAACACCCAATTGAAACACAACAGCGGTTAACGTATCCATTGCTGTGTTAACTATTTCTTTATCGCTGGCATTTGAATCAATAGTTCGAACAATTGCGTGAATAATTTTTGAAGAGTATTCAGTAATTTGTAGATCTTCTGATAAAACGTCAATAGTTTTCAAAGCTGTTATTTTAACTTCTCTCTCTTTATTTTCATTAGAATCAAATAATTTGACAATAGGAGGAATCAATAAATGCATATAATCATCCAGATTAGTACCAAAATTTTGTAGCGCTGATAATAACTTTACAGTTACGTGTCGTCTGACACTATTGTCGTGAGCAAAAACTCGAAGGATATGCGGAATAAGGTATTGAACATATATTTTGAATTCACCGCCGAGTGCTATAACAATCTGTTCGACAACATTTATAAGAGTTAATTGCATGGGAGAATTGGTAGTCCAAAAATCTCGCACAACACGAAATATATCATCCAAATAATTCCTAATATGAATTTTGACGATTGATATCAATTGTCCGAGTTGTTGAAGCAGAAATTCACGAATATGTGGCTCACCAGTTCGTATTACGTTTATAAACGGAGGTAAAACTTGATGAATGTAAGCAACAGATCGCACACCTAATACATTGAATATAAAAGCAACGGCTTGTACAGCCATAGTGTGATGACCACTAAGCGAAGGCTCGCGCATCACACGCATCAATGTTGCTATAGCTATAGCCGAATAAAAATCATCGAACGTATTATTTAGGTTTGACAACATTTCGTGTGCATTGAATTCGTGATCAGCTATAGGATCGTGCGCTATAAGTGGTTCGCCTGATTGGTCGATAACGCCGAGATTAACTTTATGTCGATACGGATCCACTGCACCAATTAAACCTAACACTCGAATTGTTTCGCGACGTATTAATTGCGAGTTACGTGTAGATTCAGATTTTAGCAAATTAAACAATATATCCAATAAATTTGGATATTTCCAATACGGTTCTACAACATAACCAGAATTTTCGACTAATTGTCCCAAAGTCCAAAGCGCAACTTCACGTTTTTGCTGAGATGAAGAATCTTGAATCGCATCTAAAATAATAGGAAATAACTCATCGATCCATCTTTTCATTTCAGTTCCGCTGACAATTGCTTGTTCTCCGATTGCGCTTAAAACAGCTGTAACCACTGATTGTGATGAGTCCTTAAGTTTTGGAAGAAATACTTTCAAAATAGGTTCAGTATAAGGTCGAATAAGTCGGGGTGTAGTACGTAGTAAATGGCTTAACATTTTAGCACTTTGTTCTTTATTACGGCAAACACCAGAATATTCTAATTCAATTAGTAATTGGAGTAAAACTTTCCTTAATGAAGGCATAACATAAGCTGGATTAATGCTACTTAATCGACCAATAGTACACAAACCCAATTCTCTAATTTCAAAAATTTCGTCATTGAGGCACATAAATAACGAATTTAAGTTTTCAGCCTGAGCTAAATGTACATTAAAACGTTCGTCAAGACTCGATAGTACAGAATATCGAACTTGACTATCAATATCGGTGATGCCTACTATTAAAAGTTTATTTAATACATCTTGAATTGTAATTACAAGTGATTGTGAATATTTGTTGTGCACTGTAATTAAAGCTGGTTTCAATAATTGACAACAGGTGTGAACAGCTTCAAGTCTTACTTCTCGATTTTGATCAGTCAAATATGTATCAGCAATGTGTCCAACAAACTGCATTAATGGACGGGAATCAAAGTCAAACTGACCCAATACTTTCAATGCCAATATAATAGTTGATACATCATAATTATCACAAATAACTGGCGTTACACTATGCAACTGCTTAGGCATTCCTGGTAATATATATGGCTTTTTCATCAAAATTTGACTTAAAATTTTAAGTAAACCATCCTGAATGTCTTTTTTAAGACTTGGAATGTATTTACAAATATCATGAAGAGCTGCTGCAAATGAATGCGATAAACCAGTGGAAAACATAGGTTCCAACAAATCACGAATGTCATTACGAATTTTATCTCCAGATGCTTGTGTTAATAATGCAATACACGTAAAAATAGCCGGATCTGGTTGTTGAACACGCTTTTTTGATTGATAATCTTTTGGCGGCAAATTTTGTCTTATTGTTGCCATAATTTGTGGAAAATAATTTTTGAAAATATCGGTTTGACAATTTTTAACTGTAATCGCTAATAATCCTAAAGCGATAAAGGCTATCGATCGTATTGGTGTTACGCGTAGATTGTTAAGCAAATAAACAATTGTTTCATTGAAATACCTATTGTTCTCAAATTGTTGAGGAGATAATGCAGCTAAACTTGGAAGTATAGTTAATAACACGTTATTAATATTTTGTGTATTTTTGGCCCGAATTTGAATCATTACATATTTGCATATTTGTTCGTAATTATTCAAAATTAATTGACGACAGGTTGAGCTTTGTTTCAAAGGATTCAATTTATTAGGTTTAGGAAGAGTGGGCGCTAATCCCATTTCTTTATGATATTTGACTAATGAATCTAAATTTCTCAACCCATAACATGGAACATTATGCTGATTATGAGCGTGATTATGACCACGAAATATACGCGTCAAATGAGTGGTTCGCGAATAGTAATGGTTATCATTCATTTGACTCAATCTATATTCCAAATCTCTAGTTATATTTGGATTCGTGTCATTCGAACATCGCAACAGTTCATTGAGTATAAGTAAAGAGCAATGAATTCTCTCCTCTTTATCTCTAGCATTCTTTTCCTTTTCTTCAAAACCTTTAATTAATTCGTCATAACATGTGTGAAAACAATCGGGAATTTGTTGATCAACAAGTAAATTATCTTTAAGATCATGAGTCACTTGTTCTCTATCAGCGACAACATAGAGTACTGAACGTAATGCCGAAATGGCTGATTCACGTATTTTAGGATCATTTATTGCCACAAAGATAACGTCAAAAAAAGCGTTAACGTGACCAAAAAAATGCATTGGCGCTACATTTGCCAATTCTCGCAAATTAAGAACTGCTGAATGTCTCTTAGTTTCAGTTCTATCAGCAGAAATCATCTCCAGAGCTCTTCTCACTTCGAAATCAACAAAATTGGGAGTAACAGCACCAGAATTGAGAGCAATTTTGCCAACAGCTATAGCAGACAACTCTAATAATTCGATATCAGATACTGGTATAGAGTTATAGTTCAATGTACGCAAATGATTAGCAAACGGAGCACATATCGATGGCTTAATTCGATCAACAGTTGTGGCGTCGAGAAGCGTTATCATCAAAATAATACCACATTTAACGTCATTTGAGTTATTAGCACCCGAACCAACCATCAAATCAAATATTTTGTTTATATATGTATCAAAAAATGGTTTGAACTCGTCTTCATTTAATTCAGACATGTCTTGATTGATATATTGCTGCAAACATTGAATGGCACACACTTTTTTCTCATTGTCTGCATTACGACATTCGCGTAATTCTGTGACCAAATGTGATATCGCAGACTCGTATGTCGACGTTGAATGTGAATGTGAATGCGAATGTGATTGTGAGTGTAATGAATGCAATGATGAATGTACCGATGAGTGTGAGTTAAACTCAACCAAACCATGAATTTCTTTAGCCATTATTAGTTTATTGTGGTAAACTAGCAAAGTAAATACAGTACAGTATTACCTTAGATTATATTTAATCACACCCATAACCATAACCATAAACATATTTGTCCACTAATAACGTCATAACATCAATACCGTATATGATATACGGTATATCAGTATGACTCCAAAATCGTTAAAAATTGTAAGCCCGGCCCGATTCGGTAGAAACCCTTCCCATCCCGCGCCCGATTCTAATAAAAAAACAACATATAATCAAAATTTTGTTTTAATATCATCCTAATTTGATCTTAAAATAATAGTTTATCAACTTTATCAGTTTTTAATTGTGTTCTCTTATCCGTTAAATTAAATTAGCATAACTGAAATTTCGTTCTAAATTTTTGTTTACTTTAAAAATACAATAGGGATAAATATTTAAAATAGGTTTGAATCATTTCAAAGCCCGACCCGACTTAAACCCGATAGGTTCAAGATCGAACCCGGCCCGGCCCGAGGAAAAGTGTCGGGGGACCGCGGGGCTCAAAGAATCGGGTGCCCGATTGGGAGTCTAATCAGTATATCATATTATTATCGTTATCATAGTTAAGGAGGGCAGAAAGCTCAATTTTGCTGAGCTTGAGCTTGAACTGGCAGAGCTTAAGCTCAATACTGGAAAAAATTGAGCTAAGCTTCAAAATTAAAATGTTCTCCTGAGCTTGAGCTTACTAATTTACGAATTGGCTTGAGTTTAACTGTGAGCTTATTTCTTACAAAAAAAATAATTTACTACTAATATGAGTTTTATATTTGTATATTTACATAATCCAATTTTTAAGTCATAACTCTTAGTAAAATATCGCTCACATTAACTCAAAAGCTTGCAATTAAGATTATGTTTATTATTAGTTTTGAGAAGAAACAATATTTTATTGATGTATGCAATGCTTATATAAAATTTGAAAGATTTTATGTTAAAATTTTATTTTTATTAAGCTCAACACAAGCCCAATAAGCTCGTTGAATTAAACTTGAGCTTGAGCTTACAAATTTAAGCTCAAAAGATGCTGAGCTTATAGCTTTAAATTTACACTAAATCTATTATTTGAGCTTTATCTTGAATTTAAGCAGGCTTAAGCTAGCTTGCCTAAGCTTAAGCTTTCTGCCATCATTAATCAGAGTAGACCAAAGTATCAAATTATTAATCTTTATATGGATCATAACAAAACAACCAGTACTTTGATAGTTTTCTGAAAATTTATGAATTATTCTTATTCATTAGACTAAATACCAGGGTTGTACATATGCGCAATTAACTAAAAGGCTAAGCAATTTTCGAAAATTACGTACGCAGTTTGCGCAATTTTTGAAAAAATACTATTTCGATAAAATTAGTAAAATTTTATTATTAATGTCATTGATGGAGGCAAAAAATTCAGAACTAAAAACAGGGTATATTCAAGGAGGGAAAGAGAAGAGTTTAAAAATCAGTATTAATCAGGAAAATAAAATTTTTGATCAACTTTTTAGAAAAATCTAGGGCTTATTTTAAATGTTTTTTAAAATCTCATAAGAGTAGGACAAAAAGGGAGGCCTCTAAATGTGTGCGTTTTGAGATTTTGAGTAAAATTTACAGTAATTACTCGTTAATGGAAACTCATAAAAATACATGATTATGAAACAAAGTTTTTTATTTTTTGTTCAGACTTATTTTTATTTTTATTCATTTAATTCTTACTTATACTTACCTGAGGCTGTTTTGTCCTTTCAGGCATTCGTGAGACCGGCTAAGAAGCCGATGAGAGGGCTTGGCCCCCAATCTCGAGAGCGCTCCACATTACTGGTCCCTCATGTCTGGGTGAGTCACAGTAATGCGAAAGCTCTCATTCATCACGGTCTGTGTTTTTGCCGAAGTCGAAAATTAGACACTCGCGATGAGAGGACTTCAATCCAAAGAAAGGGGGCCAAAATCTTTATTAGACCGGGAACAATATATAGATCCGCCAATTTCTATTCGACCAAAACCTAAGAAAAAAGAAAAGATTTGGCAATTAAATTCAAATAATATAATAATCTAAGCTATAATCGATTAATATTAAAGTTTAAACATTTTAAAAATTCGAGTTGATTTCTGTTGTTTCACAATTTATCTCTATATTATTGTCACGCAATTGAATTTCCTCAGAATCGCTATCACTATCACTTTCATTAAAA
>JAQIXJ010000441.1:0-34674 GCA_034700185.1 Phthiracarus laevigatus
CACAAACCTATCTCATAGAAATGATTTCCACAATTTTCTATAATCATATGTTGAGGCAATAGTTTACTTGAGTCGAAATTTTCCATATTTTATGAAATATTTTGTTTATGAATAGTTAATCCTCATATAAACATTTACAAACTTTTATTGTAGTCATCGAAACTAGAAAAGAAATTTCAAAGTTCATTACGCAAAAATATATATATTTAAAGAATATAAGAATACTTTAATATGAATATTTTATTATTTATTAAATTATTATCATTTGCATGAATAAATTGCATGTTGTAATATTTGGATAATATTGATCGATTTTTAACTTAATTTCTTGAAATGAGAGCGAATATATGGATTGGACAATGTCTGTCCGTATGTCGGTGATGATGGCCACACTAATTCGTCCATTAAATTTAGCATTTATTTTATTAATGTTAGTTTGGACATTTTGGGAAACTAGTTTAAATAAAAAAGTAATTTTTAAATAACTTTGTACGTTTAGCTTAGTTAAAACTCTAAAAAGTGAGCTCTCTATGAATGTGTCGTTCTTGCTTTCTAATATTTTAATGTAATATTTATTAGCTTAAACCATAATATATATGCTCACGTTTTATCTTATAATGTTGAACAACTGAAGTATCATTAAAACTTAAATTAATTGGTTTTCTTTTAGAAGTTAAAACTTTTTGCGTTTTTACTATTCAATGTTTGTGTTAAAGCTATTGTTAAATTAATTATTCTATTGTTTTTCAGTATAGGCTTTGAGTTTAGTTCAAATTAAGTTTTAATTCAATATTTAAATCAAAACTCGAAGTAAACAATGAATTAGAGTCGATAAACACGTAAAAAACGTTTTGATTGAAAGCGAATTTTTTCATTTCCATTTATGTTATACTTATTAATATTTAAAGCTTAAACGTAGCGTTCAATTAATTTTAAATAATTAATCCAAAGTTTTTATCATTAGACAAGATAATTTAATACAGTTTAAATATATATTTAACTTAACTTTTCTAAACCTTAGCTCTTAAATAAATTTATAAACTCATTATTTCATTCATTAATTATTTTGACGAATTTAAAAATAATTAAGATAAAAACAATTTTACGTAAAATGAAGTTTCAGTCCTTGCTTCGCACGAATTATTATTATTTGTATAAATTGTGAATGTATAGATTTCCATGAGGGGATGCCTCATTTAACTCTGTTTTTGAGATGAGTTAAATGATATAGGTTTCGAAGAAAAATTTTAAACTATTTTGACATATCTTTATTATATTAATTTAGGTGCCCACCACATCGAAATCTATTTACCTGCACTAATATCTTTGTTTTGAGTAATCAGATATAGGAGTCGAGTGGGTGAATGTTCAAGAGGAGACCTTATAATGTTATTGAAATAGATTTTATACCCCAATTTTTTAGGAAAGGTCCCACAACCTCTAAACCCGGGAATCGCTCTCCCCTATTTAATTTGATTCCAACAATTTAGGGGTCGACGGGTGCATTTCCGAGGGACCTATCAAGGGATATCACACACATACACAGACAGACCGACAGAAAACTTTGAACTATATAGTGATTTTCTTTTAAATTCATGATTATTAAATGAGTTTTATTTTTTTATCTGACTATGAAGAACATATATTTATTCGGTTGTCTGTGACTCGTTCGTTGTGTTTGATAGTTTGTGAAATTATCAGGAAGGAGAGAGAGGGAAAAAGAGAGTGAACTTTAAAGTAATAGCTTATAAATATGACAAATACATTTCCCACAAAAAAATTTTATAAGCATATCCAACTTTTAATGTTAGTTTTTGTTTACCAATGCAAAACTATAGCGTTAAAAAGTGTTTCAAAAAGTTTAATAATTTATTTAACATAATTAAGTTTTTGTTTAAAGGATTATGAATAACAAATATTGTGTCACTATGAAATTTGGATTTGTACAAAACCTATGTGTTGCCACTTGATAGGTCACTAAAAAGTCTAAAAAACGATATCTGTCACCAAAAACAACTTTCATGTTGAGATTTTTATATAATTTTTAAATAATCATGTAAATAAATTCACAAACTTTTATTAGTAGACTAATTGTTTATTAAATAATAACTCATAGATTAGATTTCGAACGTTAGCGCTTTGTGATATGAAAAGTATGATTAGTATGGATGAACATCGAGTTGTAAATATCGCAAAAATTCTAAGTCAATTGTTGTGTTTGCATTTGTTGTAACTCCTGTTTCCATTAAGTCAAAGTTTAATTTCTTTAAATAATTCACTATTTTCATTCCTTTGTTTGTTGTATCATTAACATTGAAGTAGCCAATAATTCAAATTTAACCGCATTCTGTTTTTTTAAGCAAGCATTAATATCGTTGATAAGCTAATCTGTGCTGTTATAAGATGAACGATAATGGAATATGAAATTTATAATATCGCTACACTTTTAACCATTAAAGCCAAACATTGGTACTGAACGTTGTCTTCAACTCTGTTGTAAGTAAATAAGATGTCCAATTTTCTTTTAGATTATACCGCGCAGCTGTTAGCGTGTTTCACTGTTGTCGAGATTGTTTGTTGAAAATAACTGAAACCTGGAAAGATTAATTGCCGATTTGTCCAAGTTTCGATAAACACTAAATTGTCAGCGGCCATATAGTTGATGTCGTTTATTATATCGTTCTGATGTTTTACAAGTGATTGAACGTTTTTGATAATATAACATCATATTGTCTACTACACTATCGGATATGAATCTCAACTTGAAATTTAGTGCAGCTTTTGAACGTAATATTTCGATTTCGTTTTCAACCAATAAAACAGTTGGAGTTTCCTTTGGCTGTATAAATGAACCATTGATGAATAGGCCACAGGACTTACGAGCACAACTTAACGCGACGTTTACTTCCGATCGTAGCATTCTTGAATTTAGACTAACAACTACATTATCATAGCTCTGGCCTTGACTTTTTGCAATAGTAATTGCTTCAGCGGCAACCAATGGAAACTGCGAACGACATACTCTAATATTCAGATTACGTTTTGGAGCGATATGATGAGAAATCTTTAAAATTGGTGTCCATGATTGAGGATATTCAGTTCGCTTAATCGCGTATTTCGTTGATGCCGAGTATTTTGTTCAACTAGATCGCCAATAAATTCTATCCATAGTTTTACCGGTTTTCCGCAAATTTTATCGATTTTGCGTAATACGCCATTCGCACTATTCACGAGTCCGTTTTCAATGTCAATGTTGTGCGTTACCATATACAGCGCTTTTTCTTTCAGCACAAGTCTTGATGGTTATCCATATGCTTTTTGGAACTCGGAAAATCTGAAAGTTTTTATTGTGTGATTTTTCACTTCACCACTGACATCACCTTCAGAACAATCTTCTGCAAAACTAATAAATTCAAGATTCGTGTTTAAGCAGTTCTTAATTGAATTGCTATCATATTTCGAATAAAGAAGAAAACCCTGCAACCACAACAAAGAGTGTACATGATGGCTGCCGCGATGTTGAAACTCGACACGAATATATGAGTCAGATATTGGAATGTTACTAAAATATCCATTTGTATGTTTAAGTACATGAAACAGTTCTCGAATACTTTTGTCAAAATATGTTGAACAGGTTACCTGATTTGCGCTAATAAACTCGCAACGTTCATTATAACTCCGATTTTCTACTACGGATCCTGTAATATTATCATTGTGGACAGTTTTCTTCAGTATGACTAATAGTTCTTTCCAGCGAGAGTAAGCTGGAAAAAAAGTGACAAAAAGTGTTGTTACGCCAAGCTGTCAAATAATAGCAAGCACTTCCTTTTTATGCGCTTCCGAATAAACAGTTGATGATCTGTCAACACGCAAAAACTTGTAACCGTCGTCGATCTTACATAAATTTTCGACAAATTGTTTATTTAAAACTTTCTCTCCTGTCACTTTACCTGTTGATCTTGTTTTTCTTAAATGTAACGAATTTTTCTGAATGATCATAAGGTTTTGACGTTTCTTGGACATGAAGAATATTTTGGGAATCACACAGCATCGTCGATCTTTATGCCTCAATTCCTGTTTGCAAATTTTTGCATACGAGATATCAGTTTATTGATGACGCTGATGGGTACAGTAAATAGTTGGAAACGACAGCTCTTCAGCATTTTAAGCGCGTTTTATTGATATTGGATATTTTCCATCTCCAGGAGCGAACGCTATTGCGTTGTTATTTTGCCATAAAGTATCGATCAAAGTTATGTTTACTGGCTTCTCCACCCCATAAAATTCGTTGTCGTCTATATTCATTGTATCACATTCCGTATCTTTTACAATTTCTTTGTCATCTTCACTTACGTCAAAGTGTTCCATTTAGCTATTATGATCATTTATCCACGTGTCCAAAATAATAACATTTTCTTCTATGTCTAATGGCGTACATAGCAATTATTTCGCAGCATTTAAAATAACAGATGTAGTTTATGTTTCGAACGTGAAATGAGACTTGTGTTGCAGCATGCGCTTTAGTTTGATTTGAAAGGTATACGTATCGTTGAAAGTACGTGGAAGTACGCTTACTGATATGTCGACAGAAATATGTACATTCACGACATTTCCTCTCATTACATACTGTTTATCGCGCCCAAGCAATGGAGTTGGCATAAAAGGAATTCGTGGGCAAACCATTCGATCTTCCAGTGAAGTCAATCCCTTAAGTTGTTGCGGAATTTTTTCGAAATTTATGCCGTTGTTTTGGCTCATTGTTGGAACCTTGTTTGATGTTAAATCGCGATAGCAGGTGATACAAAACGTGAAACTATCGATGTTTATTGAAACGTTTTCTTTGATGACAAAAAAGCTTTTATTCGTTAACGTCTCGCGAGAAGTTTTAGTTAACGAAGACTCGAACTACAAACCATTGCACGAGTCACAAACATTCATCGGACATTTTTTGATAACTTTTCTGTAATGTTCTTCTAGTACTTGTGACATAACTGATAATCGTTTTAGAATATGCGCTACCGTATTACGCTGATGTTCATTTTTTCGCCAATCGTCATCCATACGTTTATCTTTCATATAATAGCGAATCTTTTCTTTCTACAACTCACGACAATCTACATCCATGCGTTTTTCTTTCCGGTATTCACGATCCCTTTCCTTCTCTAAATCGCGCCATTCGTCATCAAACCGTTTTTCTATCATACATTTACGAACCCTATCTTTCTCCTTCTCGTGCCATTCACCATCTATCCGTTTTTCAATCTTGTAGTTATGATCCTTTTCCTTTTCCTTCTGGCGCCACTCGTCATCTGCTCTTTTCTTCTCAATCCATTTGCATTTTCTTTCCTTCTTTTTATCTTCTTTCGAATCCATAATGTTTTGTTAAATTTATTAGTCTGTAAAAAATTAAATATTTGTTAATGAGCACTTAAAAAGTTTATGTTCACTCTATGAGGTCTGAGTCACTATTGAGCCAGATTTAACATACTCTCAAGTTCTATTGCATCAATATAACTATATAACAATGCTTAAAATATTTTTCAAAAAGTTACAACTATATTTTTAAAATTTATTACTCACATTAAACAATTAAAAAAGAAATTAATTTTTTTTAAATGGCTGTTGTGAAAAATACGACTTACCTTATAAAAGTTGATGTTCAAGTCTGAGTTAAGACTGAGCTAGAATTCAATAAACACTCTCTCAAGTACTTTTGCAACAATATAATTAATCAATGTATTAAAAACTATTTCAAAAATTTTACAACAATATTGATTTTGTTTATTGCTAACATTAACAAATTTTTATGACATTTTTGTCAAAATAAAATTTTTAAAAAAATTTAAAAAATCATAAAAATCGATAAAAGTAAAAAAATTCTTAAAAATTGAAAAAAAGTCAAAAAAATTGAGAAATGTCAAAAAAAACCTAAAAACTGAAAAGACAAAAAAAAATCATACTAGAAAAAAATGAAAAAAGTCTACAGAGTTACAGACACACGGACTTGTCAAATCCAATAGCTGACTTTTTCAAAGTGAGCTTAAAAGTTAAATTGTGTCAAAAATGACTTAATATGGAACAAAATTGGTAAAAGAGAAACAAAATCGGTTCATAAATGTTTAATATCGGGGTAATATGAGTAAATTTTGGTGTCACATGTCTCATTAATTATACTAATACACATCATGTCACGCGATTAATTGTCTATAAGAGCAATTTTCATGTTTACTCGCCGACAGCTAAAATAAGAATGACTAATAATTCCATTAACACTCAATGACGTACTATTTCTTTCTATGTTTTAAAGAACATAAAAAGTTTTATCGAATCAATAAAAATTATGTTTTGTTTAAAAAAAATTACAAGAGTATTTATCAACAATATTTTTATGCGCGAACTCGATTTCCACGCGAATATCAGTTAACTCTTATTCAACTCATATTTGCATCTTTAAAGGAAAATCTAACTAACTAGTACGATAAGAACTTTTAAAGTTTTTCCTATTAAGCAATAGTTGATATATAGTTCACAAAACAATATTATTAATACTTTCGTAAATAATTTTCAAGTTTTTGTAGTTTGATAAGCATTCGTTTCATAGAAGCGGCACTAAACAGTCGCAAGCCTTTAAGGCTTTATTTTTGTATCAAATTTAATAAATATTTGAAAAACACGATACAAGTGTTCAATCATTTATTTTAAGTTTATCTAAATTTATTTATTCACGATAATTGTTTATAGCGATAAAAACTATACACGATGGAAACCGTAACACACGAAACAGGTGAGAAACTCAAATCTAATATTGTTTGTTAATTGTCAGTCAAAAAGACATTATTTTCAGGAGTTAGAAAATTTTTTGTAAGGGTGATAAACGGTGTAGCTTCATAAAAATCGGTTAAAACGTATACTTGTTATTGTCGTTTGCTCAAAATCGTCCAGATAAATTTACGTTTACAATCGCACGGTTCCGAAGAACTATGCATTCCTTTGTGTGCTAATTATAGCAATCGCTTTACGGTCAGCACATGTCAATATTATAAGTTTTATTGGTGTAAGGGGAACGTTGTTATTTCTTGATATCTAAACTACTTCATATATCTATTGTTGAATCGATGTGAGCGCATGATTTAATTTCATTATTGTTTTTATGTTAATAAAGGACATTTAAGATCAAAAGAACAAAAATTAGGTCAAAAATAACATGAGTAGTGTTATAAAAGTTTTGAAATGAAATTAAAACTGGGCTTAATGTCGGAAATAACTACGTAAAAAAGAGAGATTACACAAAATTTTCATAAAATTTAGGTTAAAAGATGTTATATATGCCTCTCTTTGATCAAAAAACATTTAAAATAGGCAAATATTGTGTCTAAATAAGCAAAAGTTATGAAAAATATTTTAAAAATATGCGCGAGAATCTGGTCGAAATGCACAAAAATATGCAAAATTTGAGTCAAAACAGGTTAAAACTTTGCTTCGATATTCGCAGAATCAGGTTAAAAATGGTGAAAAATTAGATAAAAAATTAAAGTGAGAAAAGACGCTTTATTGGTCATGTATTTTGTCAAAATAGAGGAAAATTGACAAAATTGGAGATACTAATCTTTTATAATTTTTTGCGTAAGTCCTTATTTGATGTTAAAAATGGAATTTAATGCTAAAAATAGGCAAATATGTGGCATTTTATTTAAGCGGCATTAGCTGCGGACTAGCGGTTATTAAGAGATATTTTTGGTTCAATTGAGTAAAGATTGTGTTAAAATGGGTCAATAGCATGTTAAAATGACAAAATTTGATTAAAAATTATAGACCACATGCAGTCAAATATTGTTTTAAAAAATCGAAAGTAAAAACACATTTATAATTGTATTCTCTAAAATATATTAAATTCAATAACAATTAAATTGAACAAAAATTAAGTGACATCGCTTCAATGCTAATATAACCTTAAAACTGATGTAATAAAACTCAAAAATAAATTAGATTAAATCGGTTTGAGGACTAAGAGATTTTTTAATCAAAACTTTTTTATTGTATTATAAAATATGTTTCCATTAAAGCGTATTTATTATATAAATTACTCTATTAGCCTCTATTGCAAACTTTATAAATATTAAGTGCCTCCCCTTTATGTTCATGTTATTTAGTAATGACTTTAGTATTGAAATACAAAGTAATCGATTTAGCTAATTAACTCATGTTATGACTAATTAAATGAACAAATCGCCATATAATTATTATTAGATTGAATTAAAAATGATAAGTTCGAGCAAATAAGTGATCTCTATTTTGACCAACAATTGTAAGTAAGTTGGCCAGATTTTTAATCGATATTAGCCTATTGAATCAATTTTTGCGAATTTTTATAAGATTTTTGACCCACATAAGGCCAGTTTTTACCAAACTTATGTCAATTTGGTAACGCCACTGACCCTGAAAACCATTTCATTAACATAAGAAATCGGTTTAAATTCCTTTATTTAAATAAAGAGGGGGACATTTTAGTGTACGCAAGGACATAACCAAATCCATATATCTGAACTTTGCAGTCGTAAAAAAATATTCCGTTAGCACCCCACCAACACCTTGATCGATGAATTCAGCCGTTAATGGAGTGAAAGTCGGCAGGTCTCGTAACGATGGCACCCAACTTAAAATTTAGGGGGCGATAAAACTGTTTCTTTAACATTGCTTGGGCTTTCACAGAAAGTTCATCAAATCAACTCATAAATATATGGATTCAAATCCATAAGTGGAGTGCAAGTAAAGGGTTTCACAGTGAAGACCAGCCCCTTAATCAGAAGACTGCAATTCAATACCTTCATCAATTAACGTAGAACTCAAAACTAACTAAAATTGCGGTCACTCGAGTGTGTGGGGAGGAGTTACTCGCAATGTTAGGGTTTGGAATAAATCTATGTGGTTTGGAATCAATATGGCGGTGTTCGGGACTTGTCGGGTTGTGCTCGGGACAGGTATGTGTGGTTTGGAATTAATTGGGTAGGATTACACATAAGTCTAGTGGGATTGGGGATCAGTTATCTGAAGTTTAGAGTCAGTCTGATGGGAAATGGTGGAATTAATCGGGTGATGTTCGGAACCACTTGGATGGTGCTCGGGATCAACCGGGTGCGGTTCGGAATCAGTTGGTTTTGTTTCGGGTTTTGTCTGGAAGGGTCTTATGTCAGTCGTGTGTGTTTCGGGATCAGTTTGTTTGACTCAGGGATAATTTGGAGGGGTTTGGAATCAGTCATGTGGGGTACGGGGTCAGTCGGGTGGAAAATGCGGATAAATCGGATAGTGTTCTGGTGCGGTTCTAGAATAGTAGGGTAGTGCTCGGAGTCAAGCTGGAAAGGTTTAGTAACAGCTGGGAGAGGTTCATGATCAATATGGCAGGGTTCGGGATCAGTCGAAAAGGGTTCGACGTCAGTCGAGCAGGGTTCGATACCAATCGGTTGTTGATTGAAATCAATCCAGTGGGTTCGGGATTAGTCGGTTGAATTTAGAATCATTCGTATGTTTATTGGGCTCAAAGGGGTAAGGTTCGGGTAACTCGGGTGAGGTTAGTGATCATTCGAGACGGAATCTGGATAAGTCGGTATGAGTTTGTGATAAGACGGTTGTGGTTCGATTTAGTATGGTGGGTTTTTGAATCAATCAGGTGGGGTTCGGTATGACTCGGGCTGGGTACGTGATGGGCGGTTGAACTTCGGTATCAATCGGATGTAGTTATTTAAATGATATTATTTGTCTTAAGTTGATAGTGTGTGTTCGATTTACTGAGTCATTTAGAAAGAATCGTTATTAACAGAATCCCAGCAACTACTAAACAGATCTTCATATACAGCCCGGTTTTGTTAACCATATTAGCAGCACATCCACCTAGACGTATAAAACTCCGGAATGTCACTGGGGCTTTGCAATCTGCGTAATAGATTAACATACTGGCTGCAACATTTGTATGGGGAACAGGACATAAATGTCTTTACAGTTAAAAATATATTATGTACAATCAAAAAATGTGTTTCGACTCAACTCCATCTATGTAATAATCCAGTAAGTATCTTACTCAGCTAACATCTTCATAGATATTTTATTTATTGTTGTATTTCAATTTAAGTTTAAACAGAAATTTATAATAGGTTAAAATTGTGTCGAGATCGAGTTGGGTTGAGTTCAAGTTAGGTCGAGTTGGGTTAAGTAGAGTTGAGTCAAGTTCGAGCAAGGTCGAGTTAGGTCGAGTACGAGTCGGTTCGAGTTCGAGTTTGGTCGATTTCGAGTTGAATAAGGGAAAAACAAGAGTATGATTATCATTATCAATTATGATCTCATAATGAAATATTTTAATAATTTCTGACTTTGGTGGTTCTACTTTATAAGCCAGTGTTGTAGAAAAAGTTATTTCATTATTCAAACAATTAAAATAACACAAATATAAACTGAAAAAATTGAAAAAACAAAAAACATAGAAATATTGGAATAGATTTTAAATAAATTTAAACAACTTTGAGGATTGCGGCATCGGTGCGAAAAAAGGAGCGCGCGAAGCGCGCCTATTAAAGATTAAAAAGAGTTAACCTCACCGAGATAGACTAAATTTTTACTATACATTTTTTAAGATATTTATAGATTTATTCATAAAACAAGGCAAATTACTATAATAGAAATAATGGAGTAAAATATAGCTAATCTAATAGTTAGTCTTGTACTTATTTTAATTTTTTACAGCAAACTGTATATCTTAGAACACCCTTGCTTTTTCTATTTAAAACGGTTATATTTTCTAAGGTTTTTGTTATATTAATAATAGTGACATTTGAATTTCATGTGATCTTGAAAGCTTAAGAATGTTCAGGAACAATGACTCGTTGAACAAGGAAAAACCTAAAAATCATGATTTTCAATTTTATATTTTCATTTATAAAATTAAAATTTCGACACTTTTAGAGTTTTTTTATAGAAAATAGTTATATTAGCGTAACTGGCAGTTATATTTATAGTTGTAACAAGTTTTTTTAGTTTATTATTATAGAACAAAGTATAATGAGTTTTTTAGAATGTTATTTTAATGAGAACTGTATCTTAAAAATTGTACTAGAAATCTATTGAATAAAACATCATTGTTTATTGAAATTAATAAGTTGTTTATAAGTTTGCATTATAGATTGTGATTCATTTAACAAAGTGATCTCAAGTAAGTTGTTATAAAAAGTATTGTTACTTATATATTTTTTGATTCATTTGACAAAGTGTTCGCACAAATACACGAACTGTTTACCGGCCACAACCTCGTAATTAGTGTTGGCTTTGTCGTTGATGATCGAACCGTGTTTATGTCCTGCGCGTAACACGAAGCGGTGTACGTTTTTTGGGAGTCAACTTTCATTAAGAATGAAAGCGAAAACAATACGACATAAATGATAGCATTTATCATTTTTTTGTAGCGCTAACAATATTTTTCAGGTTTGATTAGTTAGTTATGAAGCACAATGGAAGTTTTTTCCGTTGTTAATAAACTCACACAATTCAATACAATTATTTTATTATATTTTGAAAAATCATACGCACTAAATAAATAGTTATTAATGAACGGGTAATTATACAGTTTATTTCGCTGACTAATACTACCGGATTTTTTTGTAAACGTTTGAAATCGTAATAACGGCGAATAATGCTTATCCCTTAGTAGTAATAAGTTAAGTATAGTTATTTTTATCGCTTCGATTTTTTTTGTACTGATAAAATTGTAACATCATTAACTCATAGCATAGTCTATTTACTATTTACTTGAAGGCTAAAACACCCGATTAATTAATGTTTGTTTATTAGCTTAGTTACGTTAATACATTAATGACGGTAACTCATATCCTCTTATCTCGTCTCATTTTAATTATAGTTTTGATTTCATTTTCAAAATAAGCGAAAAAAACAATTTTTTGTAAATATTCAAATAACCTATTCATAAAATTAGCATTTTGTAAGATAATAGAAATTTAAAAGTTTTATCTTTTTTATGTTAAAAAATTCGATATTTATTTTAGAATATTAAATGATATGTTCCTAAAAAAGGCTTGTAAAACGATAGATTTTTCTGAAACTGATCTGACATTAACCCGACTATCTTAAACATGTAACTATATATGTTGGGCAGAATTTGGAGTAAAAACGATTTTTTATTTGAGTTTTACTTTTGAAATCACAGCCACATTCGTATTGATAGATCGTAAAGGAAAACCGAACCAAATATGTTTCGTTGATTTCTATTACAGCTTTAGAATCGGCTTAAAGTATTTTTGCATTCACTTTTCTCCTAATATTTGTTACTGGTTTATACGATCAAATTAAATAGTGTTTGGGTGTTATAAACATTATTTTCAACAGTACAGAAGAGATTCGATATAATGCAAATTAGGAACAATACTTGGATCGTTCATTCAAAAGTAGTGTCCATGTGTTACATATATTAATATAAATAACTAATTGAATTGCCATTGGTATATATTATTACTAGAAAAATATTTATAAATTTATTTTTAAAAAATCCGACAATTTCTTAACTTTGTACTTATCTATTTTATCGCTTGATTATAACGAATATAATTCGGTGGCAAACCTTCATCGGAAAGAGTTTTTTTAACAGTGCCTACTTCTTTGAGTAATATTTGAGGATTATTTTTGTCAAAATATTTATTTGTTACTTGTTATTATCATATATACTCTGTAATTCAAAATTGTTCCATTTATAACAATATATCTTAAGCGCGCTTTCTAAGAATAAAAATTTGCCACTCGGTCAGAATTAAGCGAACACTCCTGTACTAATAAATAATGCAGCAATAATGTCAGCGCCTTTGAGACACACTTCGCTGTCAATTTTTTGGGACACTTTCTTCTCACTAATTTACTGCTTGGGAAACTAAAAAATTCGCAATACGGGGGCAGAATAATTAATGTGACTTCTTCCTCATACATACGTAAGTTTTGATTTTTTTGTGAAACGTTTACGCACTTAATAAACGATATGATAATTGAAAAAAACATGAATATTTTATTTTTTCTTAAATAGTTTAGTATTGTGGGAAAAAGGCAAAAGGTTTTTAGAGAGGTTTGAGTTTTATCTAAAAAATTTGCAAAAAGTAAAATTAGGGATTACTTTGTAATAAATTTTATTTGCCGATTAAATGTTTTCACATAAAATATTAATAAGTATATAAAAATTAAGTTTATAATTAAATTAACTTAAATCTAATGCTTTCCATAAAAAACGATAAACAAAAAATAGAACAATCATATGTACAGCACTACTGTAGAAGAATAGATTTTTTAAAAAAAAATTCATTAATTTTAATTATATATTTATAATTGTGTTGATTCATAGGCGCTTCGGACGGAATTAATTTAGACGACATAAACTATCAAAGAGAGTGTGCGAAATATTCGCCGCATTTAGCGTACGCTCAAAGCAAGTTAGCAATGATTTGGTTCACTAGAGAATTAGCTCGCAGACTGTCAACCACTAGTGTTCATGTTTATGCTGCGTACCCAGGATTGGCGCGAACAAATCTGTTCAGATATTTCAACGGGTTATACAAGTTCATGTGGACGATCACCAGTTGGTTCGTTTTTCTTAGCGCACATTTAGCATCGCAAACAATTTTATTTTGCGCACTCGATAAAGACACGGGAATAGAAAGCGGGCACTATTACAGGTTTTTAAAAACAATTCAATCAAAATTGATGAATAAATTTTTTAATATAAGATAATTTTCTTAGTAATTGTAGATTAATGGCCGATCGGAAATTAGCACCGATTGCCATGGATTCAAAAGCAGCCGCAAATTTGTGGGATTTTAGTGTGAAGTCACTCGGATTAGATCCAGCAACAAATTTGTGATAAAAGTTTTAGTCATACTCAGTATTTTTTAACCCAAATTTTGATGCACTCTCATTAATTACTAAATTTTCAACTTTTTTTATTCGCTCACAATTGAATTGATCCAAAGCAGAGCTTGTGGATTTGATCATATCTGTCTGATTGTCCAATTGTTTGTTGTTTATGTTAGCAAAAATAAAAAACACTGTGGCTACTGAAATAATAATGACAAAAACCATTTATAAAGTACTTAAAAGGTTAGTTATTGCTATTAAAAATGTACAAAACTTAAGGTGATATAAAATATTGTACATTTTTAATTGTAAAACTAATATTTTTTTAAAGTTAGCAAATTTGAGCACTTTATAAATGGTAATTGTCATTATCATTTTAAATTAAAGCAAGATTAGGATAATTTTTGTTAAAATTTGTTTTTAATTAAACTTATTTTTTATAGCCTCTAAAGCTTTAATATTTAAACAAAATTTAAACTATTTTCATGCATACTTAATTTAAACGCTTTTGTTAAATGTGTATTAATATTTTAATTTTTTAATTATACGTAATAATAATGTACTTTTCAAATAAAGAAATATTATATTAAAATATTTACGTTATATTAAATATTTACAAACGTATTTTATCAAAAATGCTAATCAACATAATTAAAGTAAAAATTATTTCGCTCTTTGTTTCAGTACATTCTTATTTTGATAAAAAACAGCGTTTAGAGAGTAACAAATCGCCCACTTTTTTTAAAACAAATTAGGAAATTTGCCTACAAAATTATAGTTGTAATGCAACACTTTTCAAAGCTTTGATGACCCAGACTATTAACCCCTATAGAACAAACATCGTTGTTTATAAATATGATCTATTAATTAAAAGCTGTTTAATTTTTGATATTATTATTAACAAACACTATTACAATCGATACTGTTTTCCAAGTGTATTATTATCAGACGGCGGATTTTTGGTTAGAACAAATTAAGAAATTTGGTGGTTATTTGGCAACAAAATATTTGGGAACCAAAAATTTTAAAATTTGGGAATATAATAAACATAATTTCACTAGTATAATTTATTATATTTTATAATTAAGAGTTTCTCAATATTTTCTTCGATCAAACTTTCTCATCTTTGGTCAAGAATATGTTTGTAAATTGAAAAACTTTGTTCAACGGAACCTGAATTTAACGGTGCATAAAATAATTATTGTTTTAGACTAACATCTGTTGAAATTTTCAAATTTGTCAAATCGGGATTTTTTATATGTGAATTTTTAAGCTTTATAAGAAAATCTTAATTTTAACTTTTAAAACTTCATCAATAATATTGATTTGTTCTTGTAATTTTAGTGTTTGACACTAAATTTTTCAATATCATTGATATTTGGTTGAATAAAAGTACATTTTGAAAATTTAGCGGTTATAACGAAATTTTAGCAAATTTGGTGATTTTGGTGAAATTTGGGATTTAACAAAAAATCCGCCGTCTGATCATTATTATTAAGGTCTGACAGGAATTTATTGTACTTAAATATTATTTTATTTAAAAACGCTGCTGTCTGTTGAAAGTTACGCATGGAAAACAATATTGATTTAAATTCTTAGTGTTAGTATTGAACAATTTATCATTAAAGATGGCACAAAAATAAATATAGAATATTAATTTTAAAGATTATAATTAGCGAAGGTTTTAAAATAAATGAAGTATAAACATATATCATGAACCTGTGCATTAATCACTGTTGAAAGTTATACAGAATTAATTGTTAGCGTTCAAAAAAATGTTGTAAGAATAATGATATATTTGGTTTGTTTTCTATAAACAATTTAAAAATGTACTAATAGATGACTAAATATTTCACAAAATATGTTCGAAACTATTGACTGTCTTTAAAAGCTGTACTCAAAAAATTTTATTTTAATACGCGCCACACTCTCCATATGCCGTTTTACCGATAGCGTTGACGCGTTTCCTTCTGTTAGCCGTCCGTGACTCCCGATTGGTCAACTATCAGAGTTGATAGCCAATCTTGCTATTCAATATCGAAAACGGTAAGATATCGTCCAATCAAAATAATGATAGCTAAATACACATATAATTATAGTCACCGCTAATAAACTAATTGACACAATCTAGACTAATTATTTATTTTTTAAAATACAAAATAGTAAACAGCGCTTGAACGCGACTGTTCTGTTCGACACATAACATGGGAATGAAAAAATAATAATATTGATTTGTTAAACATATGTTTTTACAGTGACATCTAAGTTACAGTAAGTTTTTGAAAACTTTAACAAAAGTTTTCTTACAAAATCTTTAATAAAAACTATTTTAACTTTAATTTCGTTCGATGAGAGGTTTAGACCCTCTCAATTTTAATAATTTTTCATGACACAATTTTTAAAAAATTTTTGATAGTTTATATATTTTTCCATTGTATAAGAATAATTTTATGTTTAATTAGTGTCAAATATACGACTTGGTAGTTTAAAACAGAGTTGGTTTTGCTTTTTGTCTTTTTGTTTCTAATAGACTTTGCTATCAAGTAGTGCTAAATAAAACAAAAAAAAGTATTATACAGCAGCGTAGCAATTTCATAGTATATGAATGATTAGGAAATGTACACTCAGTCGTGGAAAAGACAAAAAGCAAATCCATCTCTGGTTTCGTAAAAGACAAAAAGCAAATCCATATCTGGTTTTTAAAATACAAATAAAAAGAATACTTTTTTAAAAATTAAATGAAATATTTATTATATAATTACAAGGTTACGGTGTTAATCGTGATTTTTTATGAAAAACTTGTTTATTATTATTCAAGCATAAAATTTGAACAAATAAATTTTATTTTAAGGAATATAATAGAATTAATTCATTCGTATGTCAATACAATTTTAAATTTGAAAACGTTATAACACCATTACCGAAACAGCGGAATTTACATTTTTCGAATCTTTTATGCTAAGGTTTTTAACGAGAGTTCCCTTTGAATGTTTTGTTCTTGCTTTATGGTTTTTATGTTTATTTTATGTTATATCTATTATACCACAAGTACTTGATTATTAGTTAAAATAAGTTGAAAAATCATTAAAATAAATTCGTTAGAAGTTTAAGCTAATAGACTAATTTATAGATTGTTATCAAAACCTTAAAATGTTTTTAATTAAAACGTTTCTGTTATAAAAATCTATAATAATACGCTTTAAATATAATACCACAATTATCTTAACTTTGTAAAAATAATTATTAAGTATAATTTTTATTAAGCATACACATAAAACAAGAATGGAACACACTAAATATGGCTCATTGAGTCAGAGGATTAATGTTTTAGGGATCACGGAAAATGGAAATGTGGGATTCGGTGCAGGGATAGGGACTGATTTGGATTGGTTACTGTTTGGAATTGGGTATTGGTAGAGGTGACGGAACCGTTATTCACGGAACAAGAGACGGACATATCAATCATAACATCCGGCTCACGGAGATATCAATCATATAATGACAAATTTTCATTAAGCCATAAAAAATGTATTATAGCTAAAAAGCGGATCATTGTTTATTGGGTATTCAATTGTGTAGATGACACATCAACGCATATCTCGTCCACAATTTCTTGGCCCTCAAAACATTTTTCAAGCGTTCGATAGATTTTAGCAATACTTTTCCCATTATATGTCATACCGCAGAGATATTGTTTCATGAAATCCAACTCTTTTTGTGTAACGACTGATTTGAAAGAGGTTTTAAACTTCACTATTTCCTTCTTATACAACTCCCATATATTTTTCAAACCATCTGAAGGTTTGAAGTTTTGCGCCTTCAACTGTTTAATCTTTTCTTTGATTTGTTCTTTGAAAACATCCTCAGTCTTAATCATTGAATTTTCCCTAATATAATGGGAAAATAAAGCGAGTCCTTTAATAATATCTTGTCGTTCCTGGACATATGTTTTTCGCCTTAAATTCAATTTCGTTACCAACTCATTCTTGAGATCAGTTTCCTGCGAAAACAAAAGATGATAAAAGAAAACATCAACTTTGTTCGTTAATCTTTAAAACTAGAAATGTAGCACTAGTTTATAAATATATATAGTAGATCTTACAGTAGTATCGGTTTTAATATTCTTTATTAAACTGAGCTCTCCATCATCAGCTGTGTGTTCATTAGAAACAGCAACTGTTTTCACGTAAATAATTTTATGGTATTTTTGAGCGCAGTTACATTTACTGCAGTACAACGGACTCAGCCATCCTTTCGATTTAAACTCTACATGATGGCCATGGCTAACAATGTGCTTCAAATGACCGCAATCATCGCAACATATTTTATCAAAGACCGCCGTCGTCCTAATATCGCTTTCCTGATAGTAAGTTTTACAATGTTTTCCAGTGCAAACCAATTTCGGTGTGTCTAACTTAACCGTTTCAAACATAACGTCAGGCTTGTATATTAGTTTTTGCAATTGTGATACAGTATGAGTTTGTTGAACTTTTGTGGTTCGTTCGTCGATTTGATTTATATTGAAATCAATTATATTCGTTATTTCGAGCAATGCTACCGTTAATTTGTTCAGCAATTGACTGGAATTGTTTATGTTTATTGTTTCTCTAACGTTATGCGGTTTCAGGTTTAACACGTAATTTATAAATATGTTGCACGACCTGGAGGACCTTTCCCAGCTTATATCGCAATTCATAATTCCAGATCTCATTTGTTGTTTCTGTGTGACTAGAAAGTTGAAGCAGTCATTCTCGAAACAAAACTGGTTTATTTCGAAATCCATTCGATTATTTTTTAGAAACGTTTTAATAAATGCGACTGCATTTCTGGCGTAGTAATGCACACCTCTTCCACGTGTAAAGATGAACACCACATTTTCTTTAATACTATCGTGTAATTGTGCCAATAAATGATTAAGACATTTCTTAAAATTGTCATTAATACGGGTCACATCCGACTTCATTTCGATACAAAACGCGGATATCTCTTCGCATGAATCGATAACTTTCATCGTGTTCTCAAAGTTTGTCATATTCTGATCGCCAACTCTGGTATCGCCTATACCTGGCGTATCAATGAAGCGCACATAAACACCATTACCTAAATTGAATTTATACGTTCGGCACAATTGAGTGGATGATTCGCCAAATTCTTTTGTTTCGTTTTCGTCTTCTCGAGCAAAAATCTCTATCACTTCTCCGTTTTTGTCGTCGCCTAAAAACGATGTTCCAATTAACGTTAAAAGTTTCATTCATCGCTGAATGAAATGAGTCGAACTTCATATAGTTAGCCATAGCATTGATAAGCGTTGATTTTCCGACACCTGTTTCACCCAATAATAAAATGTTATGCGCACGTTTGGATGCTGTTGAAAATATTAACAATTGTTACTAATCTTAGTTAAAAGTAATTATTTTGCACGAGAATGCGTACCATGAGTGGTTCCGCGAATATCGATATTACTTGGTGTGTTGTTCAACTGAATGTGTGCACCGTTTGCTAAATTAAATTTATATGATTTGCATTGCTGTATTGCAGACTCGCCTACATTTACCGATTCGTTATCATCTTCATGCGATATTATAGTGATTATTTTTCCGTCATTATCGGAGTGCATGAATGATGCGCCTTTTGGTGTACTAGACATTTCTTTCTCTGCTTCTTCTAATGTAGAATATGGGAAACACGTTGAAATAGCATTGTTAATTGTCGACTTTTCAACGCCAGACTCACCCAATAGTAGTAAATAATCAGTGTCTTAAGTATCAATTGATTATTAGACTTTTTAATAAATGCTCATATATTATTTTTCAAACTAATATTAAAGTCCAAACCTATATGTTTTGTGCAACTTTCATTATTCAGCTTAGAACTAATTAGTACGTTTCGGAATGAATAGCATTCATCAATAATTTTGTATAAGTTTTCGCTTGTATTTATGCTTACAGACCAGGATTTTGATTCTTTTAATAACTCCTCACAAGTCGGTCTTTTACTTACGATTGTTTCCAAACACACTAATGTTATTTTTTTAATAATTTTGAAATCTTCTGGTGTGCCGTCAATTATTGAACTTAGATTTTAAACTAAATAATTATCTGTACCGAATTTTTGCAAAATTACTTATCAAACTCTTACCTATTATGATCAATATTGAACAAATCTTCCATGATTTTGCCTAAACTATAAATATCCGCTTTTGTATTATACCGACTATTTTTATCTACTTCTGGAGCTCTATAGCGTGGTGTACCGATATATTTAGTGAGAGACTGTTCCACAAACCCGTGAAATGTTGACAAACCAAAGTCTGTCAATTTAACGCATCTCCCATTAACCGAATTTGTTAGCATCACGTTTGCAGGTTTTAAGTCACGATGTATTATTTGCGGATTTTGAGAATGCAAATAATGGACACACTCTAACAGTTGGGCAAAAATATGGCACGCGATACTATATTGATCTTGCGTTAATTTATTTTTTTCTGTGTAATTTGACAGTTTTATATAGTCCTTTAAAGTGAATGCGCATAATTCCATTTGTATGTGTAATAAAAGTGGTTTTTCTGGATCGCAAAGCAAACTTCGTGGGTCGATGTTATTATGTAATGCGAATGGAATATAGTAATTCGATTCAACCCAAGAGTCTATAATACGTGCAATAAAATCGCTTTCCAAACAATGTAACATTTTAATCTCTTTTAATGTTTTGTCGTAATCTACTCTCTCGAATGGGATTTTTTTAATTGCGTAATGCTTTCCGTCTTTAAGTGATTTTGCTTCGAATACTGTAGAAAAGCTTCCACTGCCTAACGATCGTCGTTCTTCGAATCGGTTAATATATTCATTTTTCATAACCTCTTGAGAAATGACTTCACTTGCCATAATTGTTTACTAACATAAGTTAATTCACAGCAATTTCAAATCAATAACATATTCATTCCGTTAATTAACGTTCACTAGTTTAAAAACTGGTTACCGTTCACAAGTTTAATGTTCGCGTTCAGTTTCATAAAGTTTTAACTATTTTGTGATTTTAAGAAATGTTACTTACAATTCAAAATATTTATAACAAAATTTTTTTATGCATTAATGTTCATTTTTTAAGTACTTAATTAATAAAATTTTTATTAGCAAATACTAATATTGAAAATAAAGCTAAAAATGTAGTAAAATTGTTAAAGATTGTTAGAGCGTTATGATCTGAACGCGATCTTAATAAACAACAACGAGTTTATTAATAATTTTATAAAGTATCGAACATTTTATAATCCGATGTACGCTAGTTAGTCCAAAGTAATCAATTTTAACAACATGTTTCAAAAGTTTGACTACCGTTTATTATTAGGTGAGTTTATTTTAATAACGATCCTCTATCATCATCATATATACATAATCCAAAGATGTCTGTGTGTCTGTGTGTGTGATACCCTTAATAGGCGCCTCCCCTGGTGGCTTCACCTCATTAACCCTTATATCGTTGGATTCAAATCGATGAATGGAGTGCAAATAAAGGGTTTTCGAGGTGGTGGGCACCCCCTTAATCAGCAGGGGTCAAAATTACTTTTATTTTGCAATTTGAAACCTTTATCAATCATTTCAAGGGATTCTCGATCAGTCTGGTGGGGTTCAAAATCAGTCAGTAGGAGTTCGGGATTAGTCTGGTGGTGTTCCGAGATGTCGGGTTGTTTAGCGATAAAATCTGATATATGTTCTGGATTAGTCTTGTGGGGTTCGGTATTAGTATGGTGGGGTACAAGATCAGTCTGATGGGGTTCAGGATCAATGTTGTGGGGTTCAAGATCAATCTGGTGGGGTTCGGGAAAAGCCGGATGAGTTTCATGAAAAGTAACGTGGGGTGAATAAGTGGGATAGGAAAAAGGATCAGTCGGTTGGGGTCAGGGATCAGTCTGGTGGGGTTCGGGATCAGTTAGAGGGGTTCGGGAAATCTCAGTGTGGTTTGGAATATGTTGAGTGGTAATCGGGATCAGTTGGTGGAGTTCAGGATCAGTTGTGTGGGGTTTGGGATAAGTCGTTGTTTTTTCGGTGTCTGTCCGGTACGGGTTGGAATCAGTTGAGTATAGTTTTGGATTAGTCCTGTGAGTTCTAGATCAGCTGGGCGCGGTTCGGAATTAATTGGAAGGGTACAGCATCAGTCGTTTTGTGTTCGGTTTACGCGGGTTGAGTTCTTGTGTGTTCGAATTATTGCATCAATATACTTATAAAGGTTTGTTATCAACCGCATGCCAGCAACTGGGAAACAGATCTTAGTATACAGCAAAGCATTGTTAACCATTGAAGCGGCACATACAAATAGGTATGTAGAACTCCGAAGAGTCACTGGAACTTTGCTATCTGCGCGCTAGGTTAACGTACTGGCTGCAACATTTGTCTGGGGAACAGGACTTAAATGTCTTTACAGATATACATATCTTTTGTACAATGAACACATAGGATTCGAACCTTCGAACCTCTTTGTTGTAAGTTCAGTAACTATTTCACGGAGCTATCAACTACATAGATAATAAAGTATTTGTTTTCTTAACTATTAAGTTTAAAAAATGTGACTGATTCAAATTTGAGTAGTGTAGAGTTCGATTTTGTTTGAGATTAATTTTAACAGAGGTTGAGTTGGGTAGAGGTCGTGTAAGGAAGAGTCCGTGTTGTGTTGAGTTCATGTTGGATCGAGTTCGATTTGGGTCTTCAGTTGTATCGAGTTCGAGTTGGTTCGAAGTTTATCGAGTTGGGATGAGTTCAATTTGGGTCGTGTTCGAGTTGGGAAGATATCATGTTGGATTGAATTCGAGTATTTGTGTAATCTATAACATTCAGGAATAATTTCTCTTTAGTCATGGGATTACTCATTAATCCATAAATAACGTTATCGTTTTTTGTATTTATAAAATTTTAAATACTTTTTGATACTTTTCTAAATATTTAAATTATTTATTAAGTTTGCAATTATTTTTATAATAGTAATTCTTAATAAAAATTTTAACTTATGTTCTCAAATGTTCTAGAATGTTAAGAATAATGAGTAAAAGGGAAAACCCAAAAAACATGATAAGCATTATTATTATTTTCATTATTTAATCAAAGTTTTTAACACAAATTTTGGCCTTTTCTAAATTAAACGTATATTTGCGTAGGTAGTTGCAATATTTCTAATAGTTATACTTCTTTGAGTTAATATCAACTGATTATGCTTTCGTTACGATTCGACTAAATAGGCCAAAATTTGGCGATGTTTTTCAAGATAAGTGATTAGATATTGCATTTACTATTGCATTAGATATCTATTTATGATATATGAATTTGTTGACACTTTTAGTGAGTGAAAATAATTTGTTATAAAAAGTGCTGCTTATTACACAGTTTATGATCCATTTGACAAAGTGTAATTAAATACATAGGTGAATATAAATTTTGTTTTCAATAGGTTTGCTGCCTTATTGAGTTTGACGTTGAATAAGTTATAAATCATTGATGCCGCCTAAAAATAAAAGCGTTTTATCGAAGTGGTTTGAACGTAAAAAAGGATAAAAAAAATCACGGCTTGAAAATGAAACAACGATTGAGAAATAAAATTCATAAACAAAAAGAGGTCATGTCGATCATCTGAGTGTGAAATTGATTGATAAATTAAGATTGCTAAAATTGGGACTCAACTTCCAAGTCAAGGTCAAATGATTCTTTGGACAAAACCCTTTCAAGGTTGGATAAAAATCATGATTCAACGTCAATAGCTAGGCCAAATGAATCTATCGACAAAAAGTTTTCAAGGTTGACTATGAATCGTGGTTCAACGTCGAAGCCGAGTTCAAATGAGTCTTAGGACAAAACCTATTCAAGTTTTGCCAAAAATTGTGATTCAAAAGCTTAGGCAAGGTCAATGGAGTCTTCTGCTAAAACCTTTTCAAAGCTTGCTAAAAATCGTGTATTAACTCTGTTTAGGGCACACGAATCTCTAGACAAAACCTTTTCAAGGATAGGTATAGATCGTGATTTATAAATTAAGGCAAGTTCGAGAGAATCAAAGGAAGAAAAATATAACAGGCCATGAGTCGAATAAAAATCTTCTGGTTTCTACAGAATCGGCAGAATTTCGGCTTATGTTAGCGGCCATTAGGTGTGGTTATGGGGTCATGTGGTTAGTTAACCAATTCTGCAATGCAAAGGTTTTTTTAACAAGATAGACCTAGCGAGAAGTTTTTTTGGCAGTGTTGTAGCAAAGATAAAGTGGTTTTACATCAATTTAAGAAATACCCGACTTTTTTACGTAGTCTATTATCTGATAAGAATATAAGTTTCATCGAAAATTTACTTGAAAATATTCGATCGTATAACAGCTTATTACTTTTTGCTTCGATGTATTCTGTATTCAACCACCAAAATGTTACAGACCTTATTGCTTTCGCATTCACGGACAAATCTATCGAATCGGCTTTGTAAAACCGGCTACTTGAGATAAACCGCAGTACTGTCAACTATATATCTTAGACACCGAATAGGCGGTTGAAGAACTATTGAAATGTTAAGAAAACGTAAAATGCGATAAAGATTTAATGCAAACGTTAGACAGTTTTATTAGAGAAATCAATCCATACGCCAAAGCCTTCAAATTGATTGGAGAAATGGAAAAAGAAGAGGTGCTAAAAGCAGAGAAAGGAAATCGTACTATTAATAATTTAACATTGTTAATAAAATCGCATAAAATGGAGTCTATTAAAAGCAATTAATGATCCTATTTTTTATTGTTAGAATCAAAAATTACAATTTTAATAAATTATGGTTAATTTAATCAGAACTTAAAATTTAGTAAAAACCTTTCAACTATAAAGAAACATCTACAAAAGAAACTTTTTTTACAAATTTAAAAAAAATAAACTAACACACTCTTGCTCTTTAAAATTAAATACTAAATCAGCCTATAACACATTTATAGAGGTCTCACTTTTTATGTGATAACCTGTTAGTGTCTCACAACCCATTCCCAGTATAATCCTATTGGTATTAAATATTTTTTCATGTTTTCGTGCTGAGAAACAAAACGAACAGACAGTCTTAAAAACGGACAGATAGACATGTATAAATCCATAAGCTCTTCTTTTTATTAAAAGTGAGTTAATTATCTTATTATAATGAATTGTTTAATTAAAATATAAATATTATTTAAAATTAAATTAAAGACATAATTTAAGTTATTTGTTAATTTATAATATTATAATATTAAAATAAAATTAAATAATAACGTTATAATACTTGTTTTAGGAAAGTTGATAATAATAGCCAACACCCATGAACTCAAACTTAAACATACTTTAGTTAATAACAGTTTTTAAAGTATCTTTTTAGTATATGTTTATAAAGATGGATTAACAATACAATGAGATAAGAATGTTCTATTATAAAATTAAAACACACATTTATTTAAAAAAATTAACGATTTAAACGTAAATTAAATTAGTATTGACTAAGAAATACATTTGTTTTACTTGCTTTAATCATTTTTTTGACATATTTTTATTTGCTTACAATAAGTATTGTTTTATGCTATCATTTTCGCTTAATCTTTGTTAAAATATTTTTGCTATTGTGTTATATATAATAATAAAATTGATATTAGTTTTACTATTGTATTACTAAACTCATTTGATAAGTTATGTTTTTAACTTTCACATAATACATATCTCAGCTTTTTTAAAATACATAAAATTCTTTAAATCATTTGTAAAAAATAATCTAAAATTATATAGATTATGGTATACATAATTTAAATATAATTCATGTAATGACTTGAATATCTGATTGAAACATAGATTAATGAATTTTATTGTATCAATCATTCATTGGTACTAATATGTGCGAATAAAATGCCAAAAAACAAATGCACCGTCGGACTCCACCCGCCCATGTTAGACTCCCCCACCCATGTCGGACTCCACCCGCCCATGTTGGACTCCCCCGCCCATGTTGGACTCCACCCGCCCAAGTTGTACTCCGCCGACCATGTCGGACTCCACCCGCCCATGTCGGACTGCACTCGCCAATGTCGGACTCCACCCACACTTGTCGGACTCCCCCGCTCATGTCCAACTCCACCGGCCCATGTTGGACTGCGCCGCCCATGTCAGACTCCGCCGCCCATGACGGACTACACCCGCCCATGTTGGACTCCACCCGCCCAAGTTGTACTCCTCCGACCATGTCGGACTCCATCCGCCCATGTTGGACTCCAAACGCCCATGTTGGACTCCACCCGCCCACGTCGGACTCCACTCGCCCATGACGGACTCCACCCGCCCATGTTGGACTCCCCCGCCCATGTCGGACTCCACCATCCCCTGTTGGACTCCACCCACCCTTGTCGGACTCCGCCCGCCCATGTCGGACTACACCCGCCCATTTCACACTCGTCCCGCCCATGTCGGATCCCCCTGAGATGACTGTATGTATGACTGTATCTAAGACTCCAATGATAATTGTGTTGAATTGTATATTAACGTTTTTTTGGACCCCTCCTTTTAAAGGGGTGCCCATTCCTCGAGTGACCCCTCATTTTACTCAGCTTATTCAGTAGAGTCGATTGGTACAGGTGTTGAAGGGTATTTTTAAAATTTTTTGTACCCCTCCTGTTTGAGGGGGCGCCCACCACCTCGTATCCCTCTACTTGAACTCCTATATTCGACCTGAATCCAATAATATATGTGTTGTGGGAGTGGACATTCGGGAGGGTCGAATATAGTGCTATTGAATCAGTTTTTCCACCCCCATTTTTAGGACGGATCCCACCACCTTGAAACCTCCGGATGTGCACTCCTCTTTTTATGCTGAATCCATCGATATAGGGGCTGAGGGGGTGCAGCCACCAAGGGAGGCGCCTATAAAGGGTATCACACACACACACACACACACAGCCAGACAACTTTGGAATATGTATATATGATTTTAACATATTTTTAACATAGTAACACTTTTTTATCATTCTTATAAAATATTGACAATTAAGTCACGCAAAATATACTATTACTTGTCTAGTCTGGCGGGTCAAAACAATGGAAAATCGGTTTGGATTATCGGCACATCATTCATGCACTCCGATAATGACGGAAAAATAAACACCATAATATCGCATGAAGATGATAACGAATCGGTAAATGTAGGCGAGTCTGCAACACAGCACTGCAAATCCTATAAATTTAATTAAGCAAGCGGTGTTTACGTTCGGCTAATCGACACACCAGGCATTAGCGATACTCGCGGTACCACTCAAGATATGGTTAATTTCGAGAATACCATGAAAGTTATTGACGAGTGCGGAAAAATTACCTCATTTTTAAATGTCGATAACATGCGCAACAAAGCGCTTTATAATAAGTATTGGTTCGGTTACTATAATTGTAATAACTGTAATTATTCTAAATGTAACCATGTAGAATTGTTCACATTGAAACTATAGTTGTCGATAACAGAGAAGACATAGAAATTGTAGACATCAATCTAATTAATGTACCGTTAATTAGTGTGTATACCGCGCACCCTTGTATAAGGCGCACCTAAATTTTTAACAAAATTTTAATTTTTTACTTAGATTACGCGCACCATATGTATAAGTTACAAAACTTGTATAGCGCACATTCATATATTTTTCTTAAATTCACTTTTTTGCTTATATAACGCGCGCGGTATACACTAATTTACGGTAAATATAGTTTTACAACCGTATTGTGTGTATTGTTATATTTAAATAATGTGTATCTAATATATCATTTCAGGAAATTGATTTGAAAAAACATTTATTATTAGAACTAGAAGAACGGTATAAAACATATGTAAGCGAACGTCACTCTGTAATCAAAGCGTTGGTCCAATTCTATTATTATCTCAAAGAGAGTTCGCTCATAAAATATAGCAGAATATATTCAAAATATTACAGAACCAGAAGGGTAAACGATCGGAAGAGTTTATAAACGTATTAGACGTATACAAGAGTGAGAAAGTAAAAGTTCAAGATATCGCTTAAATCGCGCGCATTAATTACGGTAACGCTTCAAAAATTGAATAATCTTAAACTATTTCTTTGACTAATGAAATATAATGGTGACATTTCAATGTTTGTTTATGTGTTCCTTAAAGGTTGAGATTTGAGTCCAAGTTTATATTTAAAATCATGGTTTAAAATATAATTTAATTATTAATAAAATGATCAACTAAACTCTGTAAATTCTATTTAATTTTCTTTGTGTAAACTTTAAATGTGTATTAATACTATAATTTTCTATTTAATCGTAGTAATAATGTACTTTCAAATAAAGCTATATTATATTAAAATATTTACGTTAAATCAAATATTTACAAATATATTTTATCATAAATGCTAATCAACATAATTAATGTAAAAATTATTTCCTTCTTTATTTCAGTACATTGCTATTTTGATAAAAAAAACAGAGCTTAGAGAGTACCAAATCGTCCACTTTTTTATAAATTAGTAAATTTGCCTACAAAATTAGAGTTGTGTTCCAACACTTTTCGAAGTTTTGATGGCCCAGACTATTAACCCTATAGAACAAACATCGTTGTTTATAAATATGATCTATTAATTAAAAGCTGATTAAACTTTGATATTATTACTAACAAATACTATTACAATCGATATTGTTTTCCACGTGTATCATTATTATTCAGGTCTGACAGCAGGCTTTCTGTTGAAAGTTACGCATGGAAAACAATATTGATTGAAATTCTTAGTGTTAGTATTGAACAGTTTATCATTAAAGATGGCACAAAAATAAATATAGAATATTAATTTTTAAAGATTAGTGAATGTTTTAAATAAATGAAGTATAAACATATACAGTATAACTAAATTTTCTAAAATAATGATTGATTTGCGGAAAAACAAGACTTTTTCGTTGAAAAAATTAGAAAACAGGACTGATTTATGAAAAAGTCTCAAAATAATATTCAAATCATTTTGTTTAACAATAAAGTTTTCAAATAATGAACGTAACATTTCATTGTTTCTCATATCCTTTTAATATGAAAATTGAGCTAAAAGACGATCAAAACATAAGATTGCCATTAGTATCCTTTGGGTTTTATTACAATGTTGAATGTTTATTCAATGAGAATGAAGAAGTGATAAATTGTAATGGTGGTACTATTTATATAAGAAAAGAGGCTTTTAATATTACAGTTTCATTGAATTCAATAAATTGTGAAGTAATATTTAATAATAAACAGAACCCAAATGATTTTCAAAGCTTATCTGATGTTTAAAGTTATTATCTTATTTAATCGAGCAAAATATTACACGTATTTCAATAGACACTTGGCTTTGGAAAATGCAAATTTAATTAATAATAAAATAAAATCAATTAACTTTTTTTTCAATATGTCAATATTAAAAAATAACGAATGCCATTCAAATTATACAGATGCTAAATAGTATGTTTTCTAATTTTTACTTTTAAAATATTTTAATAAATCTTTAGGAATTTTTCCAAAAAATACTAGAATGACCCAAAATTTTAAAAATTTGAGCCTGACTGACATAAATAACTAACAGTAACAAAAATTCGAAAATAAAGTTTAATTAGTCGTATCAAATATAAATAGGTTATGGTAGTGTTAAATACAATTTAATAAAGTGTTTATCTGTCAATATATATATGAAATACCGAAATTAAATTTAATATAACTAGAGATAATAATTTTGTGAAATTTCGAAATTGGGTGAAACATTCTATGAAACTATCAATATTTCAGTGAAATTTTTTGTAAACTATTAGGTTTAAAATCTACCCTATTATTGTAAAACTAGAAAACTAGCCCACATTCGGTGGGCGAATATTGCTTAAGTTTTTGTAAATGGACTCCGCCCGCCCATGTCAGATTCCGCCGGCCCATGTCAGACACAGCCAGCCCATGTAAGACACAGCCAGCCCATGTCAGACACAGCCCACCCATGTCAGACTTCGGCCACCCATGTCAGACACAGCCCGCCCATGTCAGACACAGCCCACACATGTCAAACTCCGCCCGCCCATGTCAGACTCCGCCCGCCCATGTCAGACTCAGCCCGCCCATGTCAGACTCCCCCACCCATGTTGAACTCCACCCTTCCATGTCGGACCCAACCGGCTTACGACTGTGTGTGTGACTGTATATGATTGTGTGTATAAATCTGTGTAGATGACTGTATGTACGACTGTATCTGACTCGAATGATATTGGTGTTAAAGGGAAATTAAACATTTTTTTCGACCCCTCCTTTTTGATGGGGTGCCTACCACCTAGAGTGACCCCTCATTTCACTCGGCTTATTCATTAGAGTCGAATGATATAGGTGTTTAATTTTGTTTTAACATTTTTTTGGACCCCTCCTGAATAAGGGGTGCCGACCACCTCTAGATTCCCTATTTGACCTCCTCTCTTCGATCTTAATCCATTCAAATAGGTGTCGTGGGGGTGGACGTTTCGGAGGGTTGAATATAGAGCTATTGAATCAGTTTTTCCACCCCCATTATTTAAGGAGGGGTCGCAATACCCTAAAATCTCCTTATTTGCACTCCTCTTTTGAAGCTAAATCCATTGATATAGGTTTAGAGGGGGTGTGACCTCCAGGTGAGGCGCCTATAAAGAATCAAACAAACAGACAAATTTTGTTATTTATATATATAGTTTCTCTAAAAATTTTTGTAAACTGTTCAATTAGTCATAAAAATATAAGACATTCATTAAGGTTGAGTTAGGTTCAACCTCCCCACAAAGATGGCACTTTGGAATATTTTTTGGGAAGTTTTAAAATTTTAGTTTAAAATTTACGAATTAACAATATAAGACTAATAATCATTAATAATTTAAGTAAAGTAAAGGATTGGCAACCAGAAATACAAACATGACAAACAAACAAGTTATGATAAGAGAAAGCTCAATATAAAGCTCAAATAAAAGATTCAGTGTTATTCTAAAGCTCGTTTCATCTTTTAAAATTGACGTGCTTATTGGTTTCAACTTGAGCTTACAATTCTAATCTCTAGTTCAAGCCAACAATTTTCTTATACTTGTACCTTTTAATCATCTAAATGTCATTATTTAAGTCAATTTATTTATTACATACAGATATTTAACATCGTATGAGATTTTAATTTTCACCCGTTATTATTCCTCTAATTAAGAAGCCTGTGATAGCGTTATCCCATAATAACAAGATAATTATTGATTACAGCAAGACAGGTGAGATCGCTTAAATACCTTCACCTTACATATAATCGAAACTACGTGATAGCGTACTATACACAGAGTCACATTAAAATTTCACTCTGGAATAGATCTAAACGTATATTATAGCTCATTGTTAAACTTAATAAATCACATCATGATAAAAAACAATACCAAAGAGATGGCCCTAATGTGTAACAAATATATTATAATTTCGGTTCAATTTGTGACACACTCGTTTTTCGCTTTAAATTTAATTCAAAAAGGATCTATTTTTGTAAAAATAATTTTTGAGAATACACATCATTAATTAAATTCTAACTAAAAGAGCGACTTATGGATTATTTCGTTTGTATAATGACAGGCACATCAACACATATTTCGTCCTCTATTTCTAGGCCCTCAAAACACTTTTCAAGCGTTTGATAGATTTTGGCTATAATTTTCCCATTATATGTCATACCGCAGAGATATTGTTTCATTAAATCCAACTCTTTATGCGTGACCACTGAATTAGGATCAGCTTTAAGCGCCACTCTTTCTTTCTTATACGACTCCAATATATTTTTCAAACCATCGGAAGGTTCAATGTTTTGCGCCTTCAACTGACTTATCCTATCTTTGACATGTTTTTTGTAAAGATCTTCAGTCTTAATCAATGAATTTTCCCTAATATAATGGGCAAACAAAGCTAGACTTTTAATAATATGTTGCTGTTCCTGTACGTATGTTTTTCGCTTTAAATTTAGTTTCCTGTGAAATTAAAAGTTTAAATAAGTAAACATTAACTTATTTTATTAAACTATAAAACAACATATATAGCGCTAGTACTGTACATATATAATAGATCTTACAGTACTATCAGGTTTAAAATTGTTTAATAAACTTCTCCCTCCATAGTCAGCCGTGTGTTCATTAGAAACAGCAACTGTTTTCACGTAAATAATTTTATGATGTTCTTGAGCACAGTTGCATTTACTGCAGTATAAAGAATTGAACCCTTTTTTCGAATTAAACTTTACATGATGGCCATGGCTAACAAAGTGCTTCAAATTACCGCAATCATAGCAACATATCTTATCAAAAACAGCTCTCATTCTAATATTGCTTTCCTGATAATATGTGGCACAAAGTTTTCCAGTGCAAACCAATTTCGGTGTGTCTAACTTAACAGTTTCAAACATAACGTCAGGCTTGTATATTAGTTTTTGCAGTTGTGCTACAGTATGAGTTTGTTTAACTTTTGTGGTTCGTTCGTCGATTTGATTTAAATTATAATCAATTATATTCGTTATTTCGAGCAAAGCTACCGTTAATTTGTTCAGCAATTGCCTGGCATTGTTTTTGCTTATCGTTTCTCTAACGTTATGCGGTTTTAGGTTTAATAAGTAATTTATAAATATGTTGCACGACTTGGAGGACCTTTCCCAGCTCATATCGAAATCCATAATTCTAGATTTCATTTGTTGTTTCTGTGTGACCAGAAAGTTGAAGCAATCGTTTTCGAAACAAAGTGATATATACTTGTTGAGCTCTATAGAGATTCTATTTTTCCTTAAGAAGAATTTTAAAAATGCCATCGCATTTAAGGCGTGGTAATCCACGCCTTTTCCATTTGTAAATATAAACACAATATTTTGATTAATACTGTGGTTTAATTGCGCAAACAACTGATTAAAACATATATTAAAAGAATCTTTTATTCTGGTCTGATCGGACTTCATTACGATACAAAAGGCTGATATCTCTTTGCATGAATCGATAACTTTCATCATATTCTCAAAGTTTATCATATCCTGATCAATCCTCTAGTATCGCTCAAACCTGGCGTATTAATAAAGCGCACATAAACACCATTACCTAAATTCAGTTTGTATGTTCGGCACAATTGTGTTGAAGATTGGCCAAAAGCTGTCGTTTCATTTTCGTCTTCGCGCGCGAAAATCTCTATGATTTCTTCTTTTGTTTTGTAATTTAAAAACGATGTTCCTATTAAAATTAAAAGTGGCCCATTCATAGCTGAATGAAAAGAGTCAAACTTCATATAGTTAGCCATAGCATTGATAAACGTTGATTTTCCGACACCAGAATGTCCCAGTAATATAATGTTATGGGTACGTTTGAATGCTGTTTAAAATATTTAAATTATGTTAGTTATTTTAGATAAAATCAAATATTTTGCACGAGAATGCGTACCCTGAGTATCGATAATTTTAAATTCCATAATTCTATGTTTATGACAACTTTCATTTTTGAGCTTAGATTTAATTAATTTATTTCGGATGGAAACGGATTCATTAATAATTTTGTATAATTTTTCTCTAATATTTGTGTTAACAGAAAACGAATTTGATTGTTTGATTAACTCATCACAATTCGGTCTATTATTTACTATGGTTTCCAAACACTTTAAGTTAATTTCTTTGATAAGTTTGAATTCTTCTTTTGTGCCATCAACAATTGATCTTAAAATTTCAATTAAATAATAATAATTTACAAATTTATATAAAATTATTCAGTATACTCATACATATTATGATCGATGTTAAATAAATCCTCCATTATTCTGCCTAAACTATAAACGTCCGCTTTTGTATTATACCGACTATTACTATCTATTTCTGGAGCTCTATATCGTGGTGTACCGATATATTTAGTGAGAGACTGTTCCACATATTCGTGAAATGTTGACAAACCAAAGTCTGTCACTTTAACGCATTTCCCATTAACCGAATTTGTTAGCATCACGTTTGCCGGTTTTAAATCGCGATGAATTATTGGCGGATTTTGTGAATGCAAATAATGGACACAATCTAATAGTTGGGTGAATATAAGGCACGCGATACTCAACTGGTCTTGCGATAATTTATTTTTTTCAGTGTAGTTTGACAGTTTAATATATTCCTTTAAAGTGAATGCGCATAATTCCATTTGGATGTGCAATAATAGTGGCTTTTCGGGAGCGCAAAGCAAATTTCGTGGGTCGATGTTATTATGTAATGAAAACGGAATATAGTAATTCGATTCAACCCAAGATTTTATAATACGTGCAACAAAATCGCTTTCCAAACAATGTAAAATTTTTATCTCTTTTAAAATTTTGTCGTAATCTACACTCGAGAATGGAATTTTTTTAATTGCATATTGTTTTCCGTCTTTAATTGATTTTGCTTCGAATACTGTAGAAAAGCTTCCACTGCCTAACGATCGGCGTTCTACGAATCGGTTATTGTATTTATTTTTCAGAACCATTTGAGAAGTGCCTTTACTTGCCATAGCTGTTTACTAAGTAAATAGCATTAGCTATTTTATTACATAAAACAATATACAACAACATTTATTACTTATATTATAACTTATCGAACATTTTATATTGCGTTGTTTGATATTTAGTACAAATTAAAGAATGTAAATGATTCAAAAATTTTAATATAAACTATTATTAGCTAAATTTATTTTAACCTCAGAGTAAAAATCCTTTATATTAGTGATGAAAGAAAGCTGAGCTGGAGCTGGGCTAGCTTCAGCTCGAGCTGAATTTCAGCTCACGTTTTGTAACT
>JAQIXJ010000442.1:0-34568 GCA_034700185.1 Phthiracarus laevigatus
GTAAAATTAAAATGCGGCCTATACTTACAGTGCGGCTTATACACAAAATCATTTTCAGAATACATAAATTTCGAAAACAAGTTGATGCGGCCTATACATGCCATTCGGCCTATAATCGTAATTTTAGGGTATGTCAGTGAATTAGATCCTACCAAAAAACATAGGCTTAGGCTGTAGGCTGACGAATATCGTTAGATCACCTATAACTCAATCTGAAGTTTGATTTTTCGGTCATTTCAGGAAGATCTATACTGAATTCATTTTAATTTGTTTTCTGAACTGGAATTTTCGTGAATGACTTTGCTGTGCTATATATTATGCGCAAACTTAGAAATATAAAATTATTTGTAACTAAATGACAATTTAAAATTGTCGAACAAATCAATTATTTGCATGATTTAAATAGTTGTGTGTTATTTATTATACAGTAGAATTTACTTTAAAAACTCCAGAAATAGTTTAGAGTTGAAAAATTTATTAATATAAAAATATTTTAGTTATATAATCAATTTTAAGATTTTAAGGCACATTTTAAGTGACAAATTATTATAAATATAAAAATTAAATTTATTTTTGAAACCCAAAGTGTCTCTGGAACTCAAAAATATTACATATATCTTCATATTTAATAAATCTAATGATAAATAACAATTTAAACTTTTTAACTCAAAAACCTTTTCATCACTAATGAAAATTTTATTACAATTCGCTATTTCAAAAATTATATTAAACCTATTATCAATGAGGTAAACATAATATCAGAAAGTTTTTTATAAGCAGGAATCGGATTTTTATGGTGTCTTAGGGTATAAATTATGCCATGGTATTATGGTGTCTTTAAAAGCAAATTATGGTATCGATTATGGTGTTTATTTTTGCATTTATTTAATGAATAAAAGAAACAAACATTAGAATAAAAGAGTGATTGTAAATAATGCACACAATATTAAATTACATTATTAGAATTAAAACAAATTACTGCATATTTTTCTAAAGTTTCAATATTCATGTGAGGTTTATCTGTTAAAATACTCTTAAGAATTGAAAATAAACGTTTGACGTATACATAAACTTGTAGTGCAAACTTGGTTTTACATTAAAATTCATAATTATTCTTTATTTTATAATTATTTTACTAACATTTTAAATAATTGTGGTGTAAGTTTATGTATTTTTAAAATTATGGTAAGTTATGATGGCTTTAGTCTTAAATTATGGCAAATTGTGGTATACCATAATAATCCGTTTTCTGATGATAAGGTATCAAAAAACGATAGTAAACAATAGCGACAAATTTATAGAGAGCTCTACTTTTCACGTATTAATGCATACTTGTCACAATTAAATTAGATTTTAAGCACATGATGTGATTATGTAAAATCCCTTTATAATCATTAGAAATCTAAGTTCCTTTATTAAAATAAAACTGCGAACACACAAACGGACATAAATATTCAAATCCAAAAGTGTTTTCTTGAGTGAGCTAAAAATTTTTGTTTTTCAAGTTTGAAAAATAAGTTCTGGTATTACGAAACTTTAAACCTTTAGTAACCAACTAGTTATAAGCCCATGCTTCGCGTGTATTATTAATATTTAATTTATTTGTGATTGTTTTAATGTCACCCATTTCTAGTAATTATTTGGATGTAAATTTTATACGAATTTGGATAAAAATTAGAAAATGTTATACAAAATGTAGTGTTTGTGACTCGTAGTAAAAGGAACTGTAAGGGTTAACCGACGATTAGTAGTAATATTGACGGTATCGTATTGCACATAATATCCATATCATTCGGAAAGATAACGCACGTTAACGCGTAACTTATAATCCAAGTATGAGTTACTGAAGAGTAAGAATAGGTACCACAAGCCTAACCACATAACCAAAATTGCCTCACAATTGAATTGTGTGTTTTGTAAAAGAATTATTGTAGGAAATAACGACTAGAAATCACTGAATACGTTTAATGATTTAATTTAAAATTAGTTACAATAAGCAAATATATCGAAGTGAATACTTTAGATGCAGAAAACATAATGATGTATCAAACATCAAATATCAAATAAAATTGAATTGTGTCGCATTGAATATAATAGTCATTCGTATATTGACTAACTAATTATTAAGTGTATAAGTAATACGAAATCTTCGGAAAACAGTAATAATGCGAAATATGACTAGTGATGTGACTGGAATTTATAGACACTACACAGTATAAATGCTGTAAAATTTCGAGTCGGAAGAGTCATTGTATCGCTCCCCAGTCGATCTTTGATTATTTATTTCATAAAAAATAAACTTTAGTTTAATTGTTAAAAACATTAATTTTTTCATTTACAAAAAAATATTGTCATATAAGTTGAAAAAATTTTGAGTGTTTTTTACTCTAAAAACAAATATAATTTAGTGGGCAAAAGTCTTAAATGACGCCCGAGAAATAAAAAAGAAGGTAGATACTGATGTTTCGACTAAATCTAAACGTCTAATAATTAAAGAAAGAGTACAAAGTACGCCTTGTCCTCACAGTATCGTATGTTTCACCGATAAACATTAAAAAGAGAATAGCTATGACCAAAGATCTTCTCAGGTGCCCAAAGTGGTGGTTTCGGAAAATCATATGGTCTGACGAAAAGAAGTTCGAACTATTGCACGCTCATTGAAGTGTCGTTGTTTATCGGAAACCCGAGCAGTGGTATAAATCTAAGTATACCAAAAAACGGTAAAGTTCGGCTGTGGGTCACTTCTGATTTGGGGATGTTTAGTATTAGTTTTAGTGGGATCGGTTCACTTGTCAAAATTTTAAAAAAGGCTAGCTTATAGTTTCGAGTATGTCTGTCTGTCTGTCCGTCCTGGTGTTCGCAGTCTTATATTAATAAAGGGATTTCACCGATTTTATATATTTATAATGGGATTTGGAGTTTCGCCGTCTTGGCTAATAAACTAATATATTTATAACATAAGTTTTCATTAACCTAAGAAAAAGTGAGCTCTCTATGAATGTGTCGTTCTTGTTTAGCTCACTTTTTAAAAAAAGGCGAGCTTATGGATTTGACAATGTCTGTCTGTCCGTCTGTCCGTACGTTCGCAGTCTTATTTTATTTATGCGAGTACATCTTTTTTATGCTAATAAAGGGATTTGATTTCTTGAAAAATGATTAATTTATCACAATATTATGCATTAACCTAAGAAAATGTGAGCTATCTATGAATGTGTCGTTCTTGTTCTACTTCAATATAAAACTAATCACGAAAAAAAAATTTAATACAAATTGAGTTGCCTGTAGAGCTAAAATTTTTCAATGGTGGAACGGTAATGAGTGGAATGGTAGTGGAGTAGAAATAACTCACGGTAATAGTATGGTAATGGATTGAAAAAATTTTGTTTACCGGTAATGGAATGGCAGTAGAAATTTTGAATTGTTTTTTGGACGGTAGTTTGTTGGAAAAATTGAATATTTTCAATCACTATTTGCTATACTTTTTAAACGCACATTCCCTGGTGAACAACATCCCAATACCTATATCGTTAGATCGTTTCAAGTGGAAGGGTTTCAATGTATTGGGGCCTTATCTGAAAAAACAGGAGTCAAAAATCTGATCCAAACTTATTATAGGCGCTTCCAATGATTCACTCACTCGACACAAATATCATTAGATTCAGATGATGGTGATCTTATGGGTTCGGATAGCGTTCTGGTATATTTTGGTTAGTAGTAGGGAATGCTCAGGGAGATTGCAGGTTGCAATTGGATGGGTTTGGTAAGCTTTCGGTTAGCGTTTGGGTAATTCCAGTTGAGACAAGTTCGAGTTTGGGTTCATTTCGATTATAGTTTTAGTTGGATAAAATCGGATTCCAGTTTGTCAAAACCCGAACCTCATGTCACCAAAAGTGGGCTTATTTTCTCGTTTAAAGTAATTCTTATTTGTAATTAGTAATTTAGTTCATAAATATTAAACTATGAGAAGATTTAATTAAAAAAATTGTGGGATTTTCATAAAAATTAGAGTTTTTTTTACTTACTGTAAGCAACAGTCAACTTTAATTTGCTTTATGGAGTCAACTCGTCTGTCTCTTGCTTATTGGATTATTTAAAGATAATTTCTCTTCATTCAAATATGAACGAAAGTGATGAAAAATTCATAAAATATTGTACAGTATAAACAATCATAAATCTGTTTTATTATTTTATTGATTATCACATAAATAATGATGAAAAAATGATCGTTAATAATAATACTACTTAAATAAAAAACTGTATGGATAGCCATGAGCTTTACTTCGAAATATAGATATGAGTGCACTAAAGAAAATTGCCACTAAACCCATTCCAATAATTGCCATAACTATAATAAAAGAAAACCATTTCAATTTTTAAATAAAACTTATAAATAAATAGAAATAGAGACGAATCGCAAAAGCTTTAAAAAAAGGTAATGATAAAATTTAATACTTTTTCGTTTTTTTGCGTCTCCTTTTCCTTTCATGGCTTCGATCATGAGTATCATTCCAAAAACATTGGCCGCATCTGTGGGTAATAAAATAAAAATTGAAAATTTTCTTTTAAATGGTAAAAAAACTGGCGATTAATTTTCCGTACTTAATATGAATATGATATAGGTTTCGATTACGAATTGTCCGCCACTGCTTCCATGCACATAAGATACACCTTTTTGAGTTCGATGCATTAATGGCGGACCGCGGATATGATTCCACATCTGTCCAGAGGTCATCGCCAACACTATCGACTAGAAATAACAAAATAAAAATTCTAAACATTTTCAAAGTATTTTTAAATTTTCAACACCAAAAATTATCGTACAAGAGCTGCGAGAGCCCATGACGTTCTGTTGTAGAGGAAATCGAGATTATTTCTCCTCATATAAAGCAATGCGGCGATCAATGCGAACAGAATTAAGAGAGCAAACGTTCCCGAATAGTTTGGAGGACGCATCACACGGATCTGAATGTCGGTCTTTTCGGCAATCCATCGCGCAATGGTTTCGGCAGCGAATCCCACTCTCTGTATATCCATCTGTTCGGGAGATTTCACTTTGCCTTTTTCGCTGAAATAAAGAAATACTGGCGCAGAGTTGAGTTGTAATTGTTGAAACACATCGGATCCCTCGTCGTAATCAATTACACCGAAAAACAGTTTAGAAGTGAATTGCGGTGAATATCGAAAACTGTTGGCAACGATATTGTATTCATCGCTTGCCTGACGACATATCGTACACTGTCTTTGGGCCGATAATGCCGTCATCATCACTACAAACGAGTAGTTTCGTGGCAACGATTTACTGCCAATAAATGTACGGAACTTTTCACCATTTAATCGTATGACCGACTTCTTCAGCGATAAATCTACCAAATGCTGAACCCTTTCGCCCAGAGATAACTATTTGATGGAAATATGAAAATGTGATCATTAATTAATGTTAACATTTACCTCCTTTTTCTTGATAGATTGCACGCAACATGACATAAATGCAACCACAATAAGACTAGCAATTATTTTATAATTCATTGTTAACAACTAAATGAAATTTGTAGATAAATAGATTTGGATAGACATGTAATCGACAAACGACAGAGAGACACGTAATTTACAAAACTAAACGTGTAAATAACTACAGTATACCCTACAACATTAACAGTAATACACTGACGACTGAACGTAAGTGTCGGCAAACTATGGGGACTGTTGTTTGAGCGAATACCGTAAAACTCTGTAATAGTATTGAACAATTCTTTAGCAAATAAGTTACATTGAAATTAACACGAAGTCCGCAATAATATATCAAACTCAAATCATTTTCAAAGTTCCATTTACCAATTTACCATTTACCAACTACCAGATTTACATTCAAGTAAGAATGAATATTTATAAAACTTATACTGGTAGCGATAATAAAACTTCAAATAACTTAAATATATTCCATTTACCAATTTTATAGTTTTATTCTTAACTCAAATTTTTTATTCTTTTTACGGTAAAACAGTATTTTTTTGTAAAATTTTTTTGAAAAATTAACTAAATTCAATGGATTAAAACGGATAATTAAACAAAGATTTTTCGAACAAACCTGACTGAAAAACACTTATTAAAAAATAGTTTAATTCAAAAATTTTCCAAAAAAATTAATGCTAAAATGTATTTTTTTCTTTTTTAAGAAATTTGTTTTTAAGCTTAGATTTGAAATAGTGATTAAAAATTTAGTTCCATTAACGCGGAACGTTACTGGAATTGAAAAAAGTGTCGGTAATGGAACGGTAGTAACGTTAGTGGAATTGAAAATAGCATCGTTAATGGAACGTTTATGCGATCTGTTTTTATTTTTTTAACTTTAGTGGAACGTTAGTACAATTGTTGGGTCCGTTAGTGGAAAGTTAGTTGTTGTGCAATATGACAATATTTTCAATCACTAAATTGAATATTTCGCAAGCATGTAATATTGTCAAACTCAAATTCAATGAAATTAGAATAATTAAAACCTCAATTACAAAAATATAGTTAATATTTACGTCACAAAATTTTAAAGTATAAAAGTTAAATATTTTTTATGTTTTGTCTTATTTAAGGCTGAATGAATAACCCTCTAAAATCAAGAATTCTAGTTGTATTATGAATGAACTAAAATGATTTTTACTTTTTAAGTATGATCGAGATCTTTATGGATTATTAAAATATTAATTAAAGCTAATTTTTACCATTACTTTTTGAACCAAGAATTTCGAATTACCATTATAAAATTATTTTGAAATTTTTCATCTTTGTGTTTACTTTTCCAACCATCGAAAAAAAATTTCACTGCACGATTAGCTGAACTAATGATTTATGTAATGTAGGATACTATATCAACGAATGTAATATAGCAACAAAAATTAACATTGATTAAAAAATATTTTTTCAAAGTTTTTAGCCAACAGATATTATCAATAATTAATAAAACCTATGGAATCTAATTTTTAGCACACATTCCGAATAAAGAGAACTTGTAGAGATGATAATGACTGTTTGCGTGCAATGGTTTGACATCCAGTCGGAGAGCGTATTTTAAGTAAGATAAAAGCGATGACTTCGTATGATTTCGACTAAAATAATCCACCTAAATATAAATATTAATTAAACAAGATTTTAATTTGATCGTTGTGTCCGAATAAGTAGCTTAACAATTAAGACTGAGAATTAAAAAATAAAAAATTCTCAAAAAACTTTCAACTTATTTTTAAAATTTTATTAGAGAATATAAAACTTTTAATAAGTCTTAATAATCTTAATCAATACAATCAAAAAATGAACAGTTTAATCAATTAAATCTCACTTAAATTTTATTTATTCTATTATACCTGTGCGTAAATCTAAAACTACATTATTTTTAGAATTTACCTGCTATTTAGTAAATTTCATGTAAATTAACTAAATCTACAGTTTTTATAACTTAAAGCGAGTTCAGTGTGACTATACTTTTGTTATAAGAGTAGTTCGATGTAAATCACTTTTAAGGTTAAAATTGCAAACCCATAGGAATTATACAGAAACAGAAAATTATATAATTTGTACATAATATAATTATTTCAAGTAAAGTAAAAAAATTCTAAATGTAATTCTAAAAATGTATAAAAATTTTGCTCTGTAATAAATATTAATAGTAAAACGTTATTTAATTAAAAAATTATGAATAAAAATTTTCGATTTATGTATGGCTAACCAAAAGTTAAATTATATTTACATTTTATAAGGTTTAGAGGCTGAAAGCATTTTTTTTTGAATCGCTATGTAATTTAGATAACTATTATTCACTGTTTGTGAGTTCTGTATTGATTTTGTTTATCCAAAACACGTTTCTTTTCAAAAATATATTCAGTTTTGGAGACCCTATACCGAGAGATACACAAGCAATTCGTGTGTGAAATACAATCCAATAGAAAAATCACAAATTAAGTTATATTTGCAGCAGTAATGATGTGGGTTTCACTTTAATGAGCTAACAAATAACGCAATTGTTCGCATCACTGAGTCTTACCAATTCTCTTATTCATCGCTACCGATGTTAGTGATGCTGAAATGCTAAAGAATTGGTAGAAAGAGAGCGCTCGCGGGAATTTTTATTTTCACTCTATTTGCCCACAATCAGCGAATACTACACACACCGATGAGTGAACAGAAAAGACCTGAATTAAAATAGTATGCATGTGTTTCCCGTGATTTTACCAGATTTATGTTCAACACTATGCGCATATACTGTATTAACGCATTTATAATATCTCTTATAATCAATTACATTGCTTTTTGTTTAATTTTTTTATCAAACCAATATCATAACTGTTGAAAGTTTTCTATAACATGTTTCTATTTAGCTTTAAAGTTTTTTTTTGAAAAATTGATCTTAAAATTCCAAACATAGTTCACTTATTGTGTTATAATAGATAAGGTTAAAGTAATGCTACTAAATATATAACTAACTTTATAATAAAATTTAAAATAGAATAATATGTAGTTCTGTATCGAATGAGGAGAAAAAAATGTAAGGACTTTAAAATTATAAGCTTAAAAAGCGATTCAAGTAAGTAAAAAAGTAAAAAATTTTATTTGATTATATATTTGCCAAATATGTTTTGATTTAAATAATGCGATCAATGCTTATTTGCATTTTACTAACTCTCTGTATTGAAATTCGATGTTTTACAAGTCAATTAAAAAAGAGTGGCAAACATGCAAACATTGACTTAAAAGACTATGAGACTACTATAGAGTAAAGGTATCTTCGACTATAACGTTAATCCAATTTTAAAAAAGGACTAAGACTTACATCATTAGCTATGCATACAAAATAGTTATCCCTATTTGAGCGGAACATATAAATATAATTTAATTTAAAGTTTATGATAATGGAGATGAGATACGATTGGCTGCTGCGTAAAGAGATCGCTCCACCACTAGAGCGATGTGAGCAAACCCATACTATTGTGCGAAAGCACGAGAACGTCAAACAAATGGGTTGTTCTGTTAGAGTGCGAGCGTAATAGTATTTTTTGCTGATAACATCTCTTTATCAGACCTAATAGTATTGTGGTCAAGTGATAGCAAAAAAGACTGGCAAACATGAATGAAAATTGATGTTATTATCCGGTGATTAGTGCTTATAACATCTATGATACGTCAGGAGCGCTTTCTATTGAAACAATTATCACTGAATACCTGTGATTCTGATTGTGTATCGCCGGTGTCTACGCCTCAAAGTCTAATATCAAGTCCTAATAAGTCACCACAAAATGTTATCGAAAAGGTTTGAAAATCTCTAGTTTATGTCAAAATTTATTTGTTTCTACAGTTACTGCAAACTTGTCTTTTACTAATGCTAACGTAATCAAGCTTTAAAAGTTTGTAAAGCAAAGAATAAAGTATTAATGATTATTAACTTAACTGAATTATGTTTCCTTAAATAAATGTTCGAAACCGAGTTAAATGCAATTTAATATCTTTAATTGATAATACGTGATGAATATTTGTATATCGAAATTAGTTTTCAGCTAATTTTAAGTTCATAAATTACTTGCTGTTTGAAATAATTTTTCTTGTTTTACTTTTACTGTAGTATGCCGTATGATTTATTATTATCATTATGTCGAAACGATCCAATAACTCTTTGACAGTAGTTTTCGCTCTTTTTTAGTTTTTCGCTTTGCTCTTAAAATTTTAACGTGTTTTCGTTCGCTTTTGTTAAAAATTAACTTTTCACTTACAATTTAAAAAACACATTTTGCGCAAAACTACTCGAGTATCGATAAACACAAAAAAACTATTATTAACTGCCGGAAAAAGTATGTATAGTGAAAAGTGTTTAAAACACATCAACTAAAACCATAAGCTATTAACGTAAGAAATGCTGTGACTGCTGTCATCATAAAAGTTAACTCAATATTTTATTTTAATTATAGTTTTAACATGAGTAACTTTAGGGGAAAGAAATCATCAAATGCGACATTTAAATTCTAGTAAATTGAATTAATAGTTTATTTATTTTTGTATTTAATAATTAAAATATTTGAAATTTGGCAACAAAAATTTTTCACTTAATTGAATACTTAAAACTTTAAACCTTAATATTACATCTAAATTTGTAAAGTTTTTAAAGTTTCCTATTTTACAGTAAAAATTACAAAAAGAATAATAATATAAATATTTAGAAATTTTTTTAATAACTTACAAATCTGAAATTTATTTAAAGTTTGTAAATGTTTATTTGGAGAAAGTGATCAATGCATGTTATCAAATAAATTAACTTTAATACCCTAAATTAAACTCCCAAACAGTCAAAAATCTCCCAAACGTCAAATGCGCCCGACTTTGTCGCGAACCAGATTATTATGATAAAATTAAAGTCAAACTCTGTACTCTGTCCGGTTCAACACGATAAAGCACACGGTAACAATTGGCTGAAGCCCGCTAAATAAACTTATTTTCGCTCTTAATTTTAGCTGTTATGTCATAATTCAAGGTTAAATTTTTTTCTTTTCCAATGCTTAGTATAATTTAATTTAGTTCTTTCAATGTTATTAATTAGAATTACTAAACTTCGTTTACGTTAAAATTTGTTAGATAAAAATTTTCTTCCTATTTAACTCAAGGCCGAACCCGGACCGATAATTTTTCTTTAAGACCGGTACGTTGCCCGAGGTAGTGAGCCCGACAAATCGGTTTAAATAAACATTCATTCATATCAAAATCATTTCTTTTCTATCTATTAATTAATTTTCAGATTTTATACTTTAAATTGTCCAAAAAGCGAGTTCAACATCTTATAGTGCGGGACACACAGAAGCACAATCAGAAAGTTAGAAAGGGTCAAAAACTTAATTCTGTTTCTTTGAATGTGAGCTGTAAATCGATACTTAAACGCAATTGATTTATTTCTTTTTCCATATTATATATGATTGAAATTATTTTAATCACAAACGTAAATTAAGATCACAATTTCAGAAGGTAAACTACACATAATTTTGCACTTATTTCTGCCAAATTTTTAGTCAAAGTTTGATACATGCGAAACATAAAATCGATGAATAATTATAATCTTATTAAAAATATATTTTTAGGGTTAAACTATTTCCTTTTTTCTCGTCTGCTCCAATCTTTGTGTAAAGACACGGTTGGACTCTAGTCGTTGTGAAAGGACACTGTATTTAAAAAACTGAAAATCATGTTAGAATAAATAATGAAATAATTCCAAATGAATACTTTATTTATTAAAACTGTATATTAAAATATATAAATTATACCCAAAGTTTCAAAATGATAATTTTGTTTGTCTGTAAAATTAATTGCTTTTAATTTTTCAAATTAATTAATATTATTTTTTTTAATTGTATAAATAATAATTTTTAATTTAAATTATTAAAGTATTAGTATCTTTCAACTTCTCATATTAACACAAATTTGGTTAATTATCAGTTCTATCATTAGTTAATTGGTAATAAAAAATTTATTAATTATAAAGTTTGTTATTTTTCATTAATCAAAGACAATTAACTACTCGCCCAGTTATATGATTTAACTTTTTATTGTTTTCAGTTTATTTTCTAGAGACTGGAAAATCAGATAAAATAATTTAATTCAAGTCAGAAAATAAAATATTAATGTTTCGGGGATGAAGTTTTAATTTATAATTTTTAGGATTTTGGTTTTAAAATAATTCAAATTTGATAAATAAATTGATAAATTAGGCAAAACCAACTCTGACGAAAACAATAGTGTCTTTTATATTATTGTTTATGCCTTTACTCTCTATTGAACCGATTTTCAAAAATTAAAAATTTTTTAGGATTCACACAATCATTCTGAATTTAAAGGAATAACAAAGTTTTCTAGAAATATTAATTTATAGTATTTTGTACACATTACAATTATCCATAATAGATTTTCAATATTTAATATGATTTCTTAATACTGTACAGCATTTCTTTCTCTCTACTGATACCAGAGCCTAGACTTTTACGGAAATCCGACTATTTTATTACAGACTAAAACTTTCTGAATTAAAACTATATGAATTACATAACTTTATACAAAAATTTTAATCTAACCTAAATTTCCAAAAACTCCGAAATAATGGTATATTTAAAAATTTTCGAACTTTGTCGAATTTTTTGCGAAAATACAATCAAATGAAAACGGTTGCTGAAATGCGGTGAATTTTAAGAGGGGACGTTTTACATGGTTTCTTTTGTAAAAACATTATCAGATAAACGACAAAGAATGCAAAAAAACAACAGTTGAACAGCTAAATAAAATTTGTTCCGACAATTTTCTGAGTAATGTTTAAGAACAATTAATTTGTATAACTAAGAAATTATCTAAAATGTCCGAAAACTTCCGAAAAGTTCGATTTTTTGCCTGATTTTCCGACCGAAAATTTGATTTTTATTTCCGAAAAAGTATAGGATCTGCTGATAGCATATCAGTTTGGGTAAAAGGAACTCTAAGAATGCAGACAAAAATAAAACTTATCTTATCCCATAATATGCAGTATATTTCTCCGAGTAATAAATAAGATTTATATCATTTAAATGATTTGTAAAATGTTTTTAACTCAAACTTTGACATAATTCAAAGTTTTTGTGAATTTTATTCATTCATGAAATGAAATGAGAAGAATATTTTGCAGATAAGGTCCAAAAAGAGAAGAGAACTTATCGAAAAGTAACTAAAGTTTAGTTCCTAATATATTTTTGCCCAACAGGTAAATAAATAAACAAAGTATTATACATTTATATTATTTTATACTAATATTGCAGTATTGTTTTATTTGAGAGTCTATTTTTAATGTTAGAAAATTTGTGAATTGTGTTAACTTAATGCACAAAACTTTATAAGATTATATTTTCTTATTTGAATCCAATCCAATCCAATCGTACTTTCTAGAAATAAATAGTTGTGTTTTTCATTTCTTATATCTTAAATTTTTGGCTACACTCAAAGTAAACTTATTGAAAATAAATAACCTGTGGTCTATTAGATGACAGTTTTAAAAAGAATTTTGAAACTAATGTGATTTTAAATTTCAAAGTAAAGCAGAAAGTATTCTGTCAAAACTTTTTGAAGGAATAAAAATAAAGATTCAAGTTTTAACGTATTTATCTCGAAAGCGATTCTGAGAGAATTTATAAGAATGCAAGTATTTCAATGCCTTAATTTATAGATTATAATACACCATAGTTTTAAATTGATTATTTATAATAAATATCAAATATCAATTCTTTTCTGTACTATTATTGATTAATTTTTATTATATAATATAATCGGTAAACTGTAAATGCTTACCAATTATTCCATTCTTTATAAATTCTTGCTATAGATTTCCCCTCGAAATAATTTCCTACAAATATGTGTTGACTAACCATTAATATTTTTCATCAAAAAATCGTTAGTAGCCCATAGACACTTACTTAATGATCGCACTGTACATTCCTTTGTTTAGAATAAAGTTCTTTTAAGATCATAAAATTTTCAACCCTAACCCATATTCTACCGATCTTGTTTGGAAAAATTTCTATCTTATAGAAAATATTTCCAGTTATTTAAGAATTTGTTTCATCAGCTATGTTTTATTGTATTACGCATAACTAATGACATGAATAATGAATAAACGTTAGTAAAATCTCAGTGAAAATTTATCACTGTATTGAATTCGGATAATGAATTTCACTGTAATGAGTTTGAGAGAATATCAAAAATTATAACTTAAAGTATGAACTGATACAGTGCGCAATAATCGCTTAAATAAATGACTTGCAAAGAATAAAATAAACTAATGGATTGTTGGACATTTTTATATTGATATTTAAAAAAATAAATTTATAGATATGGAACATGTTGTAAATAATAGTTAACTTATGAATAGTATTGAAATCCCATCGAATGCTAAAGAGATATTTAACGTATTTTTCTTGTATTATTAAATGCATATCAATGGATATAATAATATCCCATATGCTACTCATCTCTTATTTAATAATACTCTTTAATAGCCAAAGCAATAATAATGACAATAAATATATGTGACAAAACTTTTCTTATTGTTATATTTTGCATGCATACACTTTACCATAAGCAGATTTAACTGATAAACCGTATTCAGTTTACATACGAACAAGACTGCGAAAAAGGTTTGAATTGATCGATGCTTAACAATACTAACCCCAGTTTCATTCATATTACTCTCTCTCTCTCTCTCTCTCTCTCTCTCTCTCTCTCTCTCTCTCTCGCAGTGGAGACTAACTTTCACAAAACTCTCACTACATTCAAATGAAATTTAAAATAGAGTAAAAGTATATCCCATTTGGCCTTATAAGCTTAACAAGAATTTATAATATAAAATAATCTTATGTAAGGATAGTAGATAATTGTTCAATTAGAAAAAGTGTGATTGCGAGTCATTTTCACTATACGTAAAATAGAATTACAGATAAAACTAAAATGGGTTAATAGCTATAAAATAAAAATTTCGATTATGGTTAAATGTGATTTTAGGCAAATCAGTTGTCGCGTAAGCGTAAGTCCGTCTGTTTGCTGCAATATTTCTATTGTTGATCACTTTTCGCATTTGTAGTCTCACACTTCATCATTTTGTCGTTTGTCTATTGTAATGTCAAGTGTGGTACTTATTCTATGCAACAGTTGTATTGCTCAGTGCCTCTTCGAGGGGTTACCAATAGGGCTGGTCTTTTGGTCTTTTCTTTGGTCCTTTATTTTACAAAATACTGGCAAATGTCGAACTTGAAACACGCTTTTTTCAAAAAAAATTCAGCGCTGCGAAGTAGTTGTTTAGTAGCGCTCATAACTTATAACACGTACGACATGGTTGCCTTTTCACGCTCTCTTTGTGCTACGTTTCTCTATAACAAATTGTAGCGCAGACTATATTCTGTCCATTCACTAAAATGCATTGTTATACTATTTGCGATTTTGCTTTTATTAACTCGAGACACGAAAATGTTTCAAACATATTTTTGCGTGGACAACATTCGAACATAACATAAGGTCCTATATTTTTAGTCGATTCCCATCTCCGATCTCAATGCCTTTTCACAATTTTTTTATCAAATGAATTCTCATGTCAGCCTTTAGATCCGTTTTGATAAGCTCTTTATAATAAATGTCATCTGAAAACTGACTTTTGACTCCAACACTTCGTATTTACGTGATGCTATTTGGGGTTGAAAAATGTTTTCCAAACTACAGTGGTATTTAAAATCCCATATAAACTTGGTTCACATATTTATTTTATTTTAATTTTTTGTTGTGCAAAAAAAACAAGAAAAATATATTTTTTGGGGAAACTAAAGCAAACATAATTTATAAATTGGTTTGGTTTTAAGGCTCGGATAATGTTTTCTTCAAACCTATTGATAAACTTACGTTTAGTGTAATACATAACAAAAATTTTCGCTAATATTTATGACTTAAATTCTAAATCCTTTTATTAACTTAAGGAAGTGTTAGTACACTGTATATCAACGCTTTTGGTAAATATACGAGTGTGAGGGACACTCGAAACCAGAAGCTATTTATCAAACTGACCTTTTCGATTAACCATAACAAAAACTAATACAAAAGCCTAAACCATGTTAACATATTGTGCATAAGTATTCAGACTTACTGTCTACTAGTTTCTCGCGAAACATATCGCTAAGACACCGCTTCTACGCCAACGGTATTAGTCTGATGCTTATCTTCAATAAGAATACTTGAGAAAGAAAGAGAAAGAAATGCGTTCCTATTTTACAGAGTTGTCTCATGTTTATAAGTTGACTTTAAACTTTCAGATATGCTATGGCTGTCGTTTATCACTGGCCACGTCTCCCATCATAGCATCTGTTTCGGGACATCATCAATGGCACATCAATTGCCTCAGGTTTGCCAACATTTTTAATTATTCATTGTTCAACCCAAACAAAAATTTTGGAAACTTTCACTTTAAAATTAAAAACTACAGTATTTTATTAAAATTTTTTTTATAAAAAATATTGACAGATGTTCAGAGTGCGACCAATCTCTAAGTCATTGTCGTTCATGTTACTTACGCAATGGTCGCATATATTGTAAAAATGATTATCTCAAACTAATTAATCAGCCAATAAAGTGCTCAAAGTGTTATCGGCAAATATCAGCTTCCGATTGGGTATGCAATTCAATTATTAACGTATTAACTCTATTACTTCTCATTAACGTAAGTTCTATCCTATATTTTCTGATTAAGTAATTATCTTACAAGTATTTAATAAAACTAAGTTAAAAGTTTAGAAAAATTGTTACTTACAATTTTTGCTATAAAATAAAGGTCCGCAGAGCTGGTCCTCATGTTTACCATTTGGCATGCTTTGCATGTGACTTATGTCAGCGTCAATTAAGTACTGGCGAACAGTTTACTATCGATAATCAAACAAACGAGAGTAAACTGTTGTGCAAACTTCATTTCGGTATTACGGATGAAGGTATATAATCAATTATACAATCAATTATGCCATTAAAATTCAAAATTAAAAAATGATTAATAATTAATAGGTGATAATCATGATGTGTCAGCTTGTAGTGATGAGTCGAGTTCCACACCAACAAACAAATCCGTATCTAAAACAAAGAGGGTTCGAACAACATTTACTGAAGAACAACTATCGGTACTTCAAGCCAACTTTCAACTCGACTCAAATCCCGACGGCCAGGACTTAGAGAGGATTGCGGCGTTAACAGGGCTTTCAAAGAGAGTGACACAGGTCTGGTTTCAGAATTCACGCGCCAGACAAAAGAAATACTTAAACAAAAGAAGTTGCAGCACTAATTGGGCGACCAGTAGTGATGTGCATCAGTCCAGTAATACTAACTGGTCATTAGGGGATTCAAATGCAAGTCAATGCTCAGATGAACATTCCTCCTCACCAATTATTTAAAATAACTCTATTTTGCTTTCCCATTTTGTCTAAACGAAAAAAAATTGCGGCAACACATTCCATTCACAGCAACACATCAACGACATTATATCATTCAGTAATTTACTTAAACAAAGATTTTCTCATAATTTTGTTTTCAAGTAATTATTTAAAACTTATTAAGTGAAGGTTTATCGAAGTTTTATTGAAAATCTGCAATTGATTTTCTTATTTGAAATGAAAAGATTTTTAATTTTTTAAAATAAAAAAATTATTTATTATTATAATTAACGAAAAATAAATTATTATTAATAATATAAAAAATATTATTAGATTGTCATTAACTAAAAGCATTAATAAATTATTAATTGTATTAAAAAAATAAGAAAAATAAAAAAAGAAAAATAAATTATTGAAATAACAAACGTTAATAACAATTAATTTATAATATAGTAATACATTATAGAAATATATTTCGAATGGAAAAACTGAAATATAGAGCTATAGACGATGTTGGCGTAATCATAGCAAAAAACAAGATCTATACGTAACATTAATGTATTTAAGCTGTATTTATAGTTCCTATTTTCTGATATATTAATATTAATTTCTTTGGCGTGTGTGCCAACTATTTATTTGAATTGAAAATATTTGGAAAGAACAAAAATTTCGCTAATGTACGACATTATAAGCTACACAGTAATGGAAATAATTAAAACTATATTTCGATATATTTTAAACTTGTTTATTTATCATTAAATAAAAATTAAGAAAAAAGGATTAAACTTAATGAAAGTTAAATGAATCGTAAATCTTCGAAAATAATATCTATTACCGTAATATTGATTTTTAATAAAAAAAAAATTAACGTTTAAAATTTTTAAAATGCTTGTTTGATAAATGCTTTAAGTTATAGTAGCGATAGATTATAAGTTAACAGACTCGAGAGCAATAAAAAATTCATATGTACTATTCATGTACAGTATAATACTACCACTACTACTGGATATAGTTTAGATACAGTACATGTGTAGATATGCTCGAGTTTAAGCCTGGATGAAAACTACAATTACAACACTCGTAGACAATAATGTAAGTGACAAAAGAAAAGACCCCAATAGATCCCAATATATATTTATCGAGCGAATAAATTGGTGTAACGGGACGTAACAAAATAAATGTAGTTGAATAGTGTCGTGTCTCTATCGCCCATTTGTAGAGTTCCGCTCAGTTGGCCTTAGCTTTAATGAAATTATGAGTTTGCTCGCGGGTCCCCTTTTCACACTTGAAAGTCACAAATGCCTCACAACTCACATCTCTTTACACATTCAGCCACTTTCCCAAAGGCAATACCAAGTGAAAAGAGAGAGATGTGTAACTTTGTTTTCTGCGTACACTACACTGTTTTGCGTGTCACAGTTTTCTCTCTCCTCTTCCGTTCGGTTATCATGTCTTGCAATCGTGCGTAACACCAAAAAGTTACTTTTGCATCACAATCGTTGGCAAAGCAAATATAACTCTCAACCAAATCATGTTATAACCAAATGCGGACATAAGATCGCATCCCATTGTCTTCACTGGTTGGCGTATTAGCATTGTTGTCAACCGAAAAAGTGAATTGTCATAAAATGTTTTACTTCTAAATGTCATTACAACGCGTCGATGATATATACGCTTACATTTAGCTTAACTCATACAACCTTTCTTAATCTAATGTAGTTTAATATTGAACATTATATACTATACCGTAGTTGTTAAATACTTTTAACTGTTTTGTTAATAAGCTAACGCATCATTATTTGTAAGTGATTTTACATATTTTCCAAACTTTATAAGTTATTAACAAACATATTTTCAGAGTTAATATTGTAATAACTATTTTTATTAAAAATGAGTGTTTTCTAATCACTTATTATTTAAATTTTTAAACAAAGTAATACAATATTTTCACATTTGTTATATTATGTTCCTATATGTTATTTTATGTGAATTTTATAAATATTTAGAGAAAATTCATACAAACTCTAAATATTTATTATATTATAAGATCTACAATGATGTCAACGGCTAATATGGTGAAAGAAAAAACTATGCAGACACAGATGCGCGATAATAGATGCGACAGTATTGAGAAAAAGCCTATAGAAGCTAATCCTAAATTGGAGGTTGAGGTGAGTCACAATTCGATTGAAACTCAATTTCCGCGAATATATTCATCGCAATGCTTTACCATTGAGAGCCAACACAGTCATAATGATAACCGCTCAGATCAAAGAGATGCTGGTATTAATAAAAATAATGCATACGAACAAACGAAAAGTTTGTTGGATACTAATGCGCGCATTTCTGTTCGAAAAAATAAACTAAAACGACGAAATAGACATAATTTCAATGCACACCAAACCGCTATATTAGAAGAACTATTTGAAAACTCAACGCATTATCCCGATTCGGTAACCATTAGCCGACTCTCCAAACAGATTAAAATGCCAGTTCAAAAGATACAAATATGGTTTCAAAATCGAAGAGCAAAATTTCGAAGAAGTTGCACAACTCATTTCGTTAGTTCCAACCAATTTTTTAATTAATGTTTTATTCAAAAATCTTAAAAATAAGCTGAAATGTAAAAATAATTGAATAAATTGTTGCAATTAGAAACTACCTCATAAATAATGTAACATTTAATCATTAAAACTTTTCTGGTGATTAATATTATTAATAGTGCGTAAACTTAACTATTTTACTGAGAAGCTTACGACTAAATTAATATGTCGTCAATTTGCAAAAAATTAAAATCAGTAATTATTGATAAAATAACGCAATACCGGTACTGCTAAGATATTCTAAGTTATGCTGAATTCATATTTTTCTCACAGAATTTAATATGTTTAAACAGTATTATTATGGTATTAATAGATAGAAAATTTTAGATTTAAGATTAAAAATCAAATGATTTTCGAAATGAGTCAAAAAAATTAATTAAAAACTCTTCATATAAATAATTTTTGAAAAATTTAATGATAATTTTAAATATACTGCAATTTTAAATTAAACAAGAATAACATTATTTAATTGGCGCCGATTTAATCGATTTACACGTTATTAAACCTCTTGAGCTAACAAGAGGGTTCGATTGCCATTCAGCAATACAACGATGAGATGTTTTCAAATCGATTTGCAACTTCTCCCAAATTTTCTTTTTGGGATTTAATTGTTCAAACGAATCTAAACCGGAGGAATATCCTTCAACAAAAATTCGTTCTCCCGGTTGACTACCCGTTGGAGGATTTAGAGGTTCCACTTGCCTGTTGGGCTCATCTATTGACGCGCATAATATCATTCCCTGCGATTCAACGCCTCTCATTTTAGCTGGTTTTAAATTGCACAAAATAACCACTGATCTTCCTCTTAAATCCTCAATGGGTACTAATTGCGCCAAACCGCTAACGATTGTTCGAAAACCTGACACTTCTCCAACATTTACTTTAGATACATATAGCGAATCAGCGTCAGGATGCTATCAAAAAATTACCGTAATTAAAGTATGAACAAAACATTTTATTCAAATATCAAAACCTTTTCAATTTCTTCTATACGACCAACTCTTATATCGAGCAACGATGGAGATATTTCGTTAGCGTCGGAATTTAAAATTTTTCCCTTCTTATTAAATTTTGGATAAGCGCTTTCTGTCAATTTCTTCAGTTTTGGATCCTTAAAAAACTTGGTACGAATTGGGTCAAGTAATCTATTTAAATATAGTTCAACTGCTGATTTCAGGTCACCAGGATGTATTTGCTTAGAATATGAATAAATAAAATTAATTTCATGTAAATTCCAAATCTAACAAAATAATACCAATGAAACAAAATCACTTTCGAGTAATTCATAATTTTTATATTTTATATTTCCACCATTTTCTGGTTTACGCTTTATTTCTACGCCATCGGGAAATAAAGAAAAGAGTACGTGTTTGACAAACGCTAAAACTCCATTATCTTCTACTTTTCCAGGTTCGCAAAACGCTCTTTTTAACTTTTTCTTCACTATTTCAGGTGTATCTAAAAGATCTATCTTACTATCTTCTTCAGAAGAACTCATTTTACCACCAGATAAACCAGGAACTAAATTAACACAAAATTGTTATAGTTTTAATTTTTCAATATCATAACAAATTATAGAAAGTAAAAAACGCAACAATAATGCAAATTTTAAAGGAAATAATCGTTTAGTAAAAATTATTATTAAAATAACATGTAAACTATTAAACATATAATTTGAGCTCATTCCGCCCTATTCCACAGCAATGTTAATCAGAGAGAAACAGTGGGCGTGGTATACGTACAACATTTCAATGCTTGGAAGGAATAGAGAAGTCTTGTGTGCTATTAAATGATCTAAAACATATCAATCGCATAAAACTGGTTATTAACGTCGAAAATTAAAAAAAACAATGTATTCGAAAAAAAGATTAAATAGCTATATAATATAAGAAGCTAATTGTTAATCAAAACATTTTTTAAAAACTAAAAAATAGCGACATGCATATTAGAACAGATAATATGTAAATTATAGCAAATAACATGCAAATATGTAAATTATAGCAATAAATAACGAATTTCCACAAACCAATTAACTTAAAAAAATGAGGGAAATATGCTCATTATAAATGATTAAGCTATTTTTGATTAATGTAACATTAACTCATACTAATGTACTGTACCGTATACGGCTATAAATTGTCGATATTTTTAATATTTATACTTAAATTTTATTCGAAACATTGCATGTTTTTAATTTAAAAAATAATTCAAAAATTAGCATTAATGCAAAGTTGGTTGTGAATCAATTCAAATAAAGCTTCCTTTTTAAAAGATGACAGAATGCTTAAGCCAGCTCAAGCTCAATACAAAGCTCAAATAAAAGATTTAGTGTAATTCTAAAGCTCGAAGCTCACCATCTTTTGAAAGCTCACACTCAAACCAACGGGTTTATTGAGCTTGTGTTAGCAATTAATAAAAACAAAAATTAGCATAAAATGCTTAAATTTCATGTAAGTGTTGCATACATTAACGAAATATTTTAGCTTTTAAAAAAATAATATAAAAACTTAATCTTAATTTCAAATTTTTAAGTTAAAGTAAACGATATATTACTATTAATTATGACTTGAAATTTGTAATATTAAAAAACAAATTATATAACTCATATTATTAGTGATTTAAAAAAATTATAACATAATAAGCTGACAGCTAAGCTCAATCCCATTCATAAACTAGTAAGCTCAAGCTCAGAACATTTATTTTTGAAGCTCAGTTCAATTTTTTCTAGTTTCGAGCATAAGTTCTGGAATAATGAGCTTTTCTGCCATTACTTTTTATCATTCATTTAAAAAATTTAAAATTATTACATTATCATCTAAGACTTATGGATTGAATTCACATTCAAATTTATTTTAATAAGTTAACTATAATGATTGATAAATTATTGATAAGACTGTATTAATACTAAAATATTCTGTTAAAATGCGTAAAAATGTTTAAATCCAAATCAATTAAATTTAAATCAAAAAAAATAAATTTTGCATTTAATTAAATGATTTATAAAACACTGACCCATTGGATTCATTAAATGAATTCTTTCAACATATTTCATTTTCGGCAAATATTTTGCAGCGAAGGTGAAAATTTTTCTTTGATCGACTCCACCGAACTGTACGTCCACTTTTAAATATTGTTCGTCGAGAGCCTTAATATTAATTAGAATAACAATTAATCAACATTAATATATTGATTTCTACAAAAATAGTCGCACTTGAAGACCAGGATATAGCAGCGAACTCATTAACGGATGATTCACTTGCTTAACCACTTCGGCGCCCGCTTTCTTCAAGTGGTGTTCGGTCACCAGTCTCGTGAGTCGATAAAAATCGAGAGTAAATTCGCGACTCAATTGGTAATCAGTTCCCTTAACAAACTTAAGTTTGGCCAATTGATCCTTTGGAACGTTAATCGATTCAAGCATAGCTTTAATTACGTTCTCGTAGTACTCAGTTCGCAACTCTAACAAATCCCACGTAACTTCTTATTATCCAGATATGCGTGAAGATCAGCGAGCAGTACAGTCACTTCGCAGCCGGCATTCAGAAAGTCAGCGATTTTACACATTGGAACGAAGTATGCCACGTGTGGTGAACCCGTTGTCGCTGTTCCCCAGTATATCTTAACGTCACGAGTGCTAAGTATTTCGCGAAGTCTATCTTCGCTATCTTCGCCCAACACCTCCTGAAATATTATACCAACATATATTAATTATTGATATAACCATAAATCAGTTAACAAAAAACCTGCAAATTTCTTTTAATGAGATTCAACTTTTCATCCACCGATAAATAGTTTTGATCGCTATTTATATTATTTGCCATCATTTAATAAGTAATAATCGGCGTAAAGTAATGATTCAATATGTTTATTGTAATATAATAAGAAGAAAAATGCTGAAAAACTGACGTAAAATAGTTTACACGTTACATACAACACACACACTCAACAACTTAATCACTAACAAAATTGAGTCATACCGTTTTACTTGACCTTTTACCCCAATGAGGCATAAGCTAATCAATGCAAAATCGTGAAAATGGTCAGTTACTATGGGGTAAAAAGTCGCTTAATTATTGCAAAATCGTTAAAGTTGTCGGATGTTATGGGGAAAAAAGTGAGTTTTTACCCAAATGAGTTAAAAACTCATTTCGAATAATAGAAACAAATACAAGTAAAATATTTTATAATTGCGAAGATTGTGGTTTGAAAGTTTTTATTTTCAATTTTTTTCAATTAGCTATTGAAACTTAGTTTTTAGCCCATGAGTTAAAATCATTTTTATAAATGCCGTTTACTATGGGACATAAAGTGAGTTTATGCCCCACCCGTCATACTGATTTAGGTTTTGCCCCATTGGGGTATAAGGTCACGCAAAATGGGTATTAAGCTTATGAGTGATTCTTTTGTTTTCTATTGCATCACACATTTCTACGCAAAAATCACGTGTGTTGCGCATGTCCTGCCACTTTATCACCAGATTAATAATTAATTTTAACCGTATTTAAGTTTATTTCGTTCCGATTTTTCGTTTATATTAAACATAACAATTTTTCAGATAATGTGTAAATGTAAATGACGCGAAATACAAATATAAAATGTTTATAATATGTTTACATCACATTCAAGGAGTAATTATAAAATTTGACAACGAAAATCAAAGTTTTTTTCTTCAAAAAAATTCGATTAAAAAAGTTTATTTTCTAAAGTTCTAAAAATTTAAAGAAAATTCGAAGTAAAAATAATGAAAATTAGGTTATTAAAAATATTATCTTTTAATTTAATAAATTATTATGATAAAAACAATGCAATTAAGACATTGCAACTAATTTCTATTTACTTAAATTTGTCACATTTGTCTATGCGATAAAAACTAAGCTAAATTTAGTTATCTTATAAAAAATTTAATTATTTTGTATTTTCTCAAAGAATTTACCACATGTTTCAGAGAATTATGCAAAATACTCAAACAAAGTTTATTTTGATGTTTTCCATTTTTCGCAAATACATATTTTACTAATTGCTATCATTGTCCAAATGCTATGCACAAATGCTATTCTTATATTTGAATAATTATGCAAAAATTTAATTTATGTTTCCGAACAAGAATACATAACTGATTATTTATTATGATATTTAAAATGAATTTTCTAAAAAATGTTATATTCTGATTTAATTTAAACAAAATGTTTTCACAGTTATTTTGCTAGAATAACAATAATTAAATATTAGTTAATTTTTATTAAACTTATTATATTATATTACAATGAAACAAATTATAAAAATATCATCAAAAAACCACAAAAGTGGTTATTTTGTTAAAATGTTAGGCTATATAAATAAATAAACCAATGTTATCGTCATCTCGTCTCATATATTTATGCTCAATCAACCATTCAATTTGTTCTTTAATCATTTTCTTCGATGGTAAGAACATATTCTTCAAAATTTCTACGAGTTCTGTCTGTAACTGAGCATTCGTTATACGTTTTCTCATTTTCATAATTTTCACGATTGCTTCTTGTGTTCGCAGAATTCTAAGCTGAACAATACTTTCGTTATCTTCATCGCGACACTTCTCTGTTGCTAACTGTAATCTACCGATAAGATTTACTTTTCCACGTTTTTGTAGTTTACCATTTTTTCTATATTCATTAAACAAATTTATTAAATATATTTACAATGTTAGTAATTTTTTTATAGTAACGTTATGCCAACAGTAATAGGTATGTGCTTATATTGTAGTACTTACATGACAGAGAATTCTTGATTAATCAAAAACAGAGTACTGTCATCGAAATCCTTCATAGATTTTGCTTCGGGTTCGCAAACTAAAACTTGCCGTTTCAATTTAGGAAAAGCTATTAAAGACTGGTAATAAAAATACTTATTAGCAAAAATTTTCAATTTATAAATTAAATACCATAACACACCCATAATGTTTTTCTCAATTCAGGATCAGGTAATTCTGTTGCTAATCGAAGATTTTCGTAGCTTATTCTATCAAGAGGTCTCTCATTCCAAACAAATAACACAGCCATTTGAAAAGTAGTCACATCTAAGTCAAACTTTCCAACTTGATTACAAAACGTTAGCTTCGAGTTAAAAATAAAATTACCACAATCAAAATGAATGACTTAACGTTAATAAAAAATAAACATACAGTTCCGTTGGACATATGATGAAACCACTGTAATTTGCGGCCATTATGTTTTTTGCGATAAAATTCCTCCACTTCTGGTATAACATCTTCCATTTCTAATGGAAGCGACACCTGTACCCTTTCACTGCCTCGAGCCCAAGCGCCAGCATTTAATATTTTAATATTTATAGAATCAGCTAAATGGTCATGGCTTAAGCGATTAGCGTTTTTAAACTGTTGATTGAGATCTTCGCTAACTTTTATATCCTGGAACATTCTCGCTAATTTATTAACATATTCGGCAGGCATTCCCACATCACGCAACCATTCCACCATATTTTCTTCTTTTTCGCTATCAGCCGAAGAATCAAGTATTAACCGCCGCGTTAAGTGTGCCTTATGGTAACGCATAAATACGTCTTTATTTTGAACATATTTCAAGACCAGCAACTTTAATATAAAACATTTCTCATGTTAACTTATTAATTCAGAATCTAAAACTAGAATATGAAAAAAACAATAAAAATGTTTTATTCTGTAAAATTTTAACATTAGTGAAGTAATTAGTGAAGAAGGATCAAATAACATATATCGCATAACAGGGAATTTTAGGCGAACTATAGTTTAATTTATGCAACACAAAATAAGCTTATAACTAATGATTACCACTTCTTTTAATTTAGTTTCAATTTCATCAGATGTGAGTTTACGACTAAGTGGCGTTTTTCTGAGCAACATATCACAGTAATTTGCCAATAATTCTGGACAACGAGACTCGGGTTGAGCTTTACTCGAACCACTAGTAGCGCTTCACAAAAAAATAGTAAGAATGTTAATCGCAAATAGAAAAAATCAATAAAAATAAATCATTTACCCTTTTTGTCTAAGAGGAAGCTCTAATTTGAATACTGATGTATCGTTTACTACATGTTTAAATGCCTTTAAATAAAATTTAATAGTTATAAATAAATTAAAATAAATAAAAAATATTATGTTACTTTATCTCTAGAAGTTAAAAACCGCGGATCATCATTGAATGCTTCTTTGACTAGTAAACTAAAACGTTGAAATAATTCTAAAAGCTGTTCGATATACTTTTCCGAGTCTTGCGTTATAACTTCGGCGGTTGCGATCATGTCTGCCAATCCCTGATCAATAATATGAGTTTCAAGATATTGAAGCATTGGCACGATTCCATCGTTGACGCGATCCATTAAACGAAACATGAGCTGCAATTCTATTGCAAGCAAACCAAACGGTTTATTAAAATATAGAATATTAAAAAATTGAAATTTAAGCGAGCAAAGAGCACTACAAATGGTCATGTAGTTGATATGGAGTGGTCGGCAATCGTCTTTTAAACAAAACTCGAGCACATACTAATTTCTTATTCTCAAAAAGTCATATTAAGTTGAAAAATATAAGTGTATGTGTAAGAAACTTACTTCTGTTATCGTTATATTTAATCATAGCTGGACATTCTGCTATAATAATGTCTTTAAAAGCTGAGATGAGAACTTTTACACAACAGTCTAATAACTGAAAAAGAAAATTTAATTAAGTTAGCAAAAACATAATATGAAAAGTTAACTAATTAAGGCAATAATATATTGGTTATTACGAGAAACTTACAGATTGTACAGAACCAGAATAAGACTCTAAATATCTGGCCGCTCTCTGTTCTTCTTCCATTAATTTCATGTCAGCCCAATACATATAATTTTGAACGCCATTAGAATCTAGATATTCGGGTGCTTTCGTTCGGTAAAAAGCTTCAGTCGCTTCGAGGTATGCTTTCTCAAAATTTTCGCGATAGATCTGCAAACGATCGTTTGGGTTTGAGCAAAGATTAACGTATGATTCTCTAACACCAATCACTAATTGCGAGTCGAATGCTTCGCCATTTCGCTCGGAGTGCACTAATTTCATGGCACTGTTCTGCAACCGATGCTTTATATTGGAGAATATACTAGAGTTCCAACTGTCTAACATTAACTGATGTAAAGTTTATTGAATTAAATTCTTAAACAAATTTTAGTTTAATAGAAATAAACACCTTTCTAACAATACTTTCTTCGTTGTTGCCTTTCTTTTGTTGATTATTAGTCTGAGGTTTATTAAGCAATGATAATTCTAACTGATGAAAAGGCATCGGAAGATACGTACATTGACTAAAAAACTTTCGCCACGAACTTATATAAGCTTTAAGTAGAGCCTGATCTTCTTGATGTGACATAACTGTCTAATTAAAATTAAAAAATTTCATTAACTCATTTACAAAGAAATGTTAGAAATGTCATTTCATGGGCCTGTAAAACAAACATAAAAATTTAAAAGATAGAAAAAATTTAAAGTTGAACAAGATCTAAACGGTCATAATATTTAACTTTATAATAAATAAATTTTCGTGCGTAATTGGTAGCTCATGTTCTTCGTTCGCTTCCAACCATTATTTTAATTAATTTTAAAGATGTAATATTTTGTTAACTTCAAACTTGTTTTAACTCGCTTTGCAAAACGAGAAGCAAACCTTACGTTTTGAGAATAGCCAAACTTCGCTAAAAAACGTGCTATTTTCAAAATGTAATGCTCTCTTCTCATTTTGCAAAGCGAGTTAATTCAAGGCTGACGGCTATTTTCATTCTGCCAAGTTCTACTTTCAATAAAACACCCTTGTAAAAAATGCACTTTTCGAATATTTGTAGTTAAAACGATATTTTGTAATATATTTAAGTTATATGAAGATTTTAGATTTAACAAAATATTATATACCTAATTATTTTTATAAGAAATCCTGAATTATTATCCTGATACATATAATCTAAGTTATAATTTATATAAAACGGCATTTGCCACTTTATTTTTGGATAAATAATTTATACTCGACATGTTTAAAAGTTCAGTTAAAACGGCATAATTCAGGTTCTATAAGATATTACCGCAAAACGACATGTTGTATGCCACTTGCATTTTGACCTGATTTTTAACAAAGTATAACAGATTCTGGACTATTTTAACCCGATTTTTGGCTTGAATTTTGACCACAAGACACTGAAAATTCCTTTATTAATATAAAAAGACAACGGATAGTCTGAGACGGACAAACACAAATCCATATATCTGATTTTGTCAGTCAGATAGAAAAATGAAATTTTATTTACGTTCCAATAAAGTTTTAGAATGTTTATAATGTAAAATAAATTAAAATATTTTGGTAAGAATATAAAAAAATTCTCCTTAATAGGTAGTTTGGATCACCTAAACTGGAGAAAATTCTTAAAGCAACTCCTGAATAAATTTTTGTTTATTAAATTTTACAAATTTTAAGATAAGGAGTGAATTCACAATTTTTAGGCACGACTTTATCAGAACGGTTAAATAATAAATTAAAGAAGCCGGGATTCATGAGTCGAATTGAGGTAAAACAATATATTATTTATTATAGGGTAGTAGATTTGGAACCAGTTATGTGGCAACCGATCCATAATTACTAGAGAGTCAAAATAATCGCATTTATACCATACAAAAATAGCGCTATAAATAGCATTAATAAATGATCAAAATAGCATTTATAATTTTTTAAAAACTACTTAAAAGTTAAAATATAATGTCTTTTTCTTCAAATTAACATTTTTCTAAATCTCTCTTAGTCTATTTTATAGTGAAGTTTAAAAAGTTTTTTGAAAAGTAATTTATTAGGAATTTTTGGTAGTATTGAAAAAAAAATTTGTACAAGGGGTAAAAAAACTAATCAGATTTAAATGACAATATTTCGATTTCGAGAAAAATGGCATTTATAGCTTTTATAGCATTTATCATTAAAAATAGCATATAATAGCATTTATAAATGGAGCTAAAACGACTCCAAACTATGTAATTCGTGCAAATATAATAATTATATGCTTATTATTTATGAAATAAAAAAGTAGCAAATGATATCTTTTTGACTCTAATTATTAATTAACGCTTTCACTGTAAATTAATGATGTGATTAATGATTTGATTGAATATGAATTTATTCATTGTTTTTCAATAATTGTTGCAATTTGTTTGATACAAATGATATGTATTCACGCGATTCTTCTATTGTTTTTGTTGACAATGCATGCGATAATGCTTTACAACATTCATTCATTTGTAATGATGTTATTCCATATGATAATCCATTTTGTTGTGACAATTCTGTTAATGATTCAGATTTTCCCACCAATTCTCTCAATTCATTGTTAATATTACTATTATTTATATTCTGTTTTAATAGTTTTAATTTATGTCTCTTTCTTTGTTGCGCACATTTATTCTGTTCCTTTAAACGACATTTAATTTCATTATGATTTAATCCCAATTCAGTTAATGATTTTCGTCCACATTTTCGTTTATTTCCATTTGAATTCATATCTATATCTGTATTTTTATGTGAATTACTAATGTATTTCATACCATTTATAGTTTTCAATACGAATGAATTGGAATTCAAATCAGTATTTAAATCAGATTTGATTTCATTGAAATAATCCATTGTTTTTTAATTGAATTAAGTTGAATATTTGATGAGTTTGATGCTCAACGATAACAATAACGAATTAAAAATTATAAAAAAGTTATATAAAATAGCATTTACTACTGAATTAGGGAATGGATTATAAAAACGTGTTAACGCGATGGTGAATACAAACTGCGAGACAAAGCAGTGAATGGTTTATAATTAAAGAGCGGATTTTGACATAAAAGAATAAAAAGCATATTTTAAAGTATTTTACAAAAAAGAATATGCGAAAATTCTTTTGCATATTTACTGATAAAAGAATACTTAAGGCATATTTTGTATTTTTGACTCCTAAATGCTAATTAAATAAGTCTAAAATCACCCTTTTATTACTGTTTTTCAAGAAATTTTAGGCAAAAAAACTAAGTATAAACAAAATTGAAACATTTACCAAGTTTTACATTCTAAAATCTTTGAAGAAAGGAAAACTCTAAACTAGTTGTATCGCGTTATTAAAATGGGAAGAAGCAAAACATTACTAAAAACTAAGCTTCAAAATTATGTAAAGTTATTTGGAAAAGATATGTTACAAAAGTTTCAATTACGTACATTTTCAAAAAATTCTCAGTGGCAGAAGAGAAAATTCAATGGTGGAAAATTTATGTATGCTTATGGTTGTTAATAACAACCAAATTTGATGTAAAAATAAAAGATTATAAAAGAATATTTGAGCAATTTTTTGAGAATAAATATTCGCATATTTTGAGTTTTTTTGAGAATATAAATCCGCTCTTTATTAATAATATAAACTTTATATAGTAACGATTGGGCGCGTTAAACCACATATGCTTATTATAGTTTTCCTTACTCGTGCATCCAACGATCGATTTTTGTGCATATCGATAATAAAATCGATATATTTTTCAGTAGAGACATCTATTAAATTTTACATTTAAATAAAAAAATTAAAATAAGAACTTTATGGCAGGAAGTAATAAAACTTTTATAGCATAGTCTCTCCACAAAAGTTTTCTTATAGACCCAACAGGAGTGGGTTCTACTAACAAAACTCATTGACAACGCAATAACGAAATTATGGTTTTTTTGAACATGTTATGATTTGTTTGTAACTGTAAACCAATGATTGGGTTTTACAGTGTAGTTATTATAACTAAGCGTTTACTCAATAACGAAAATAGTTAATTATACTAAAAATTAGTACGAATAAACTTTTTTAACTAAAGCTTTTGTTTTCGTTAACACCAGAGATCACAGGTATGAAAGTTTTTACGCTACTGAGTGCACTTTCTTTTATCATGAATACACTACGAAATGGATACGCCAAGCAATATAGTTTTTTTAAAGCACTGCTTATGCTATAAAAACTTTCATTTCGACGTTCTTTGGTTAACACAACTCATTCGTAATCGTGTTATCATTATTTCTAACTGTTAATTAATTAACTGTTCTTTCGATTCAAACACAATTAATATTTATTAACATTGATGTTATTAACAATTTAAATAAAAAATACATCAGTTTATATTAACTAATTAATATTAAATTTAGATAATTAATTTACTAAACGTGTTCGTTAAGCATATTTTAGTTTATAGTTTTTTCCGTTAAGTCACGTGTTTCTCAAAAAACTATCCTTAAATACTTATGACTTTAAACTCAACGAAAGCTTTCTTTAAAATCGAGCCTTTAGAAGAACGCAATTTTGATTGATTTCTATAATAAAGTGTATTGGTATGTTAACCCACAATAGTGTTTACTATTTCGATTATCGTTAAGTGAAACGCATTCCAGTCGTATAGTTCACGTTCAGTCTATTTTAACTGTTGCGCATCCATAAGAAACGTCTAATAAGTGATCCGTAACGAAATAAAGAAAGTACATTGTGAATATAGTGTAACCATCTGTTCTTAAGTTAAACCAAGAGAATTTTTAAAATTTAAATATTTTCGCCTGGAGTTGACCGGGAGATAATGTTTTCTAAACTTTTGACCTGGAGTTTTAATGATAAACTTTTAATAATTTTTCAGAAAACCAGTATATCCAAAGTAAAAAACCGGGTAAATCCCGGCAACCGGACGCTATTGGTCACCCTAGTGGTGTATCGGAAATATTCATCAAATCACTTAAACTATTAAATCTTACACAACAGTAATTCACTGAAGTGTCTCAGAGTAAAACTGTCTCACAGCAAACTAAAAAATCACTAAAAATAAAAAATTCAATCTGTTAATGTTAACATTAGTGTTTTATATTTATATTTCTACTAAAATATCTATAGTTTTCTGGTATTAGATTAATATTGATATATCATAAAAATTAAAATCAACTAAAAGTTATTTCTCATTGATTAATGTGTATTTTAGTCATTTTATTATTAATAGATCTCAATAATTATTAATATGTTATACATATACTTACCATTACATAAAGTAAAAGCATATAACTTTATGCTTAATTTTCAAACGCAAAACTTTCTCTCTGAAGTATCTCGTTTTTCGTTATAATTATTATTGGAAATTATGTTTAATTTTTGAAATTAAATTGTCGTAAATGTGGATGTTGTTTATTCACGAGTACTCGACATAATTTTTGATTTAATTCATTCATTCAATTAAAATATATTCTATTGGAATTGAGAAGAAATGATCAGAAACATTAATAGTTTTAGTGTTTTTTAAATAGAAGATTTTATAAAAATTTAAATATAAAACGAGTATTAAGTTTATGAATTAACAAGAACGACACATTCACAGACAGCTCATTTTCTTATAGTTTTATCTAATTACAAGCTTGTTTTAAAAAATACTTATAAATAATAAACATTAGATAACTTTCAAAAATGTCAAATTTTACTATTATAAAATACGTGATATATTCATTCGTCGAACTAGTGCGGATACTGTTACAGATGGACAGACAAACAGACCTGGTCAAATCCTTAAGCTAAAGATTCAAGAAAGTGTGCTAAATATAATATCACAATTATTGATTTAATTTGATATGACAGTGACTTGCATGGATTTGATACGATTTGACTTAGTATTAAGGTTTAACTGATTTTGATGGCAAAATAATTGTAACGCATACTTATTGGACATTAATTGAGCGCGTTTATGCATTTCCCGCCTAAGCGTAGAGGTTTATTTGATACCTAACCATCAAAAACTTAAAAAAACTATAAAAATTAAAAATTACCTGTTAAAAGAAGGTAAGCATGAATCGACTGATTCGAAGTAAACTCAATTAACTTGTTACCAACCTTTTTCGAAATATCCACAGGATTTGGGCAGATTTATTTTATGGGATTTCTCGCTACCAAAGGGATGAGTTACCGCAAACTCGATCCGACTTTTAACATTTCAAGCACAAAGGCTAAAAATAATTCCATCGACAATTTTTTATTTTATTAAAAAATTTTAATAAATTATAATAAAAAAATCTCATTATAATTGAGAATTCAAAAAATTTTGTTTATACAACCGAAACTGGTAAACCATACTAATCGCTGTTGAGTATTATAGTTTCGTAAAACAATACAATATCACGTCCAGGTACTCCTTTACAAGTTTATTATGCTGGCATTTCTTAGCATCTCAATTAGCGTACAGAACATTTAAATCAATAAATTTTATAATAAAGATGAATATAATGATATGAATTAAATATATAATGTACGTTTAATTAAGTATTCATTTTTGTGCGAAACATATTAGATTGTAAAACTTACATATCTGTCATATCTCTTGTCTGATTAGATCTTGTTTTAGATTTATAATTTACTTAACATTAAATAAAAGGCTGCTATAAATTAGATAACAATTATTTTTAAAGTAAAATGAAAATTATATTCATTCGAAACACGTGTATAGTCCTAGCAAACTGTTTAAAATGCTTTCTCATTAAATAGTAAATTTATTTTATGTGTTTCAATTTCAAGTAACTTATTTTTTTCATTGTGGACGATTACTTTGCTTTTATTGAAACTTAATCCGCAAAATAGAATAATTATAAAATCGAAGATGTAATAATATTTGTTGTTTCAAAATCTGTAATTTAGTGTTTTATTTCACTCAAACTTAATTTGAAACTTTTGTTTTGATTAAAATAAGTATGCAGTTTAATAATAATTATTCACAAATGAATGAATAAAATAAACAGAAGTGTAAATTTGATATATAATCAGTTTATTTGAATGGTTTTAGAGACGAGCATCCTCTGTCTCATTATTCAGTGAGTTAAATAACTTTTCAATCAGTTCTGTCGCGTTTTAAAATCTCAATTCAATATATTGTACTGTAAATTAAAATCGGTGTTTTATTACAACAAAAAGAATGTATAAACAAATAGATTTACAGTTATCATCGTTTTTAAGTATACTATTAGCTTACAAA
>JAQIXJ010000443.1:0-34566 GCA_034700185.1 Phthiracarus laevigatus
GGAACATTGTCTTCGTCACGGAAAAAACAATTTCGAAGAACTATTGTTTTCAATTGAGGCAAATACGTGTGAATCTCTCTAACACTGTGTTCTTTAAGCACTATTTGGTATAAACGCAGATCACTTAGTTTGCGACAATTTTTCAATAACCCAATATTTTCGCATAAATCATTAAAGCAGAAATTACCGACACTTAATTTCTCTAAATTAGCAAAACCGCCACCACTTATATCATCAAATGGAGCCTCAATACCGAACAGTTTTAATCGTTTAATATTTTTGCATTCACTGCCAATCGCTCGAATGCAACCTTTATAGCTGTAATCGCCTTCATATGGACAACAAATCGAAAAGCCAAGAGTTTCCAGTTTCTCGAATCGAGTCAAATGTTTTAATATCTCCGAACATTTATCCGCCTTTAAACCGTTATGCTCAATGTATAAACATTTCAACTGATCGCACAAATGGTCAGCTATTAGTTGTACCATCTGTTTGTTCAGATTCTTAAACCAAACCGTTTCGAGTTTTGGCCACAGTTTTATATCAATCGCACCAAGATTAGTTGAGCCGAAGTTTTGACAAAATAGCGTTTTTAGATTAGGAGCGAAACGCATTAATACGATAATTGGTTTCTCGATTACGTTTAGATTAATGTCAAGCGATTCCAATGATTGCAAACACTGAACCGCCAAACGTTTCCAGCAATACAATGGAATTTGTCTCATACTATAACCATTCGCTCTTAGTGTCAGATTTTTCAATTGTTTGCCAGAATCGCTAATTATATTAAGCGTCGCGTTGTCGATAAAAATGCCATCAATTATTTCAATGCTATAAATATTAACTAATTTTTTAAGTAAGCGATCAAATCGTTTGTTATCAATATTAAATAATCGCGACTCATTATCTTTATGTGCAATATTTTTAATACGATTATCGTTGTTAGAGATCGAGACCACAAGTTTCGTTTGTTTATTAAAAATCAATGCATTGAATTGTTTTGAAACGCATTCATATCTAAAGCAATCACTTAATGGTAAATAAGTTAATACTAATTCACACAAATCATCACCAAATCTGTCAAAACTATCTCTACTAAACTTCATTGTTTAGTTGTATTTAATTATATAAAATTAATTTAATAATACCATTTCAATAGGTAACTAAAAATCAACTAAAACGCACATTTACGGAAACAGTTTCTCGTTGTTTATTTACATTTTATTGAAATAAAGTGTGTTTCCTTCGACTGCATCCACTGGTCGATAGCGGTTGCTATGTAACAAAATCGATATACAGTACCATAAGAATTGTTACGATTAATGTTTATATATGAAAACATGATAATGTCTGCGCACATACAACACAATATAAAGATAATCATGCATTTACAATATCTAATATTATAAGTTTTTTGTTAATATTAATAATCTATAATACAATTGATTTTATAGATAATAATTTTTAATAGTTTTTTAGTTATATCTTTAATTATGGTACATAAAAATCAAAAAGTTGTTATATTGACGATGATCACCAGATGTCACTACTAGAGATGCTGCTAATTGTATTTAAATAAATAACAATTTTCGTATCAATTTTGTTACATTGCAATCGCTAATCGACCGGTGTCTGCACTCAAAGAAAACCAAATAAAGATAATGCTGCTGTCTATCGGCAACGAACAACTTTAAAGCTTTTTAAAACTTGTTTTTAAATAAATAGCTTATAATAACTTATAATCGCTAAGATTCATCAAATAATTATAATAATTGCAAAAATAATTCCAAATCTATTAATGTCCATATTTTCCAAAAATAATCCTTATATTCAGTGTCACAATTAAAAGCAGTAACAATGAAAAGTTTGCACACATTACTGTCAATGCTTTAAAACTCTAAGCTATATCGCACTAATACTGTATTCGCAATTGTATTTTTTATTGATTCATATAATTTGGGGATTTTTTATGATATTTTCACTGATAATTAAGTTTTGGAATACAATTAATCTTTAATTAATTAATAATTACGGTAAACTGGGTTTTGTTCAGTTTACGTCGTTAGATGTTCAATAATAATAATAATAGTTTGAGAGAATAAAAACTCATTCTATAATAAGATAAAAAGAATGGTGAACACTAGATAAAGCTCAAACAGTTATTACTACCTTAATTGACTCTTATCGATGAGTGAAAGGTTAATTTAATTACTTAAATAAACTTTTGAGAAACGAATAAACAAATCGTTATAATAATTTTTATCATGTAATTTTCAATATATAAATACATATCTTTAAATAATTTTTCTTTAAAATATAATTACGGTAAAATAGGGTTTGTTTAGTTTAGTTTTCATTTCAATTTTCAATAAGAATAATAATAATAATAATATTCACAACGAAAACATTTAAATTAAGAGTTTTTTGAGAAAAACATAGTATTATTAAAACACATTCAATACACGAATGGGGAAATGAAGTGCGAAACCAACGCAAACATAAATTGAAATCATTTTCAAATATCGTCCAATTTTACGGATATTAAACAGCAATAGTTTTTAAGTGAACTTTTCGATTAGCCGTTGAAACAAAAGTTTGTAACAAACCTACATTAATACTGTTACCAATTGTCGTGATCCTTCGAATTGTTGGACAAACTGAGATAAAGCGCTCAATATCTTCAGTTGTGGGATAAAATCTATTAAAATCCATTATTTCCATAACACACAAATTCGGTAAAAGAGACAAATGTTGAAATACTTTCGAAGCATTGTCTTCGTCACGGAAAAAACAATTTCGGATAACTAATGTTTTCAATTGAGGCAAATACGTGTGAATGTTTTTAACACTGTTTTCATAAAACACCATTTGGTTTAAACGCAAATCATTTAGTTTGCGACAATTTTTCAATAACTCAATATTTTCGCATAAATAGAAGACATTATCGGTACTTAATTTCTCTAAATTGTTGAAACCTCCGCCACATATTTCATCAAACGGTGTTTCAATGCCCTGTAGTTTTAATCGTTTAATATTTTTGCATTTAATGCCAATCGCTTTAATGAAACCTTTATAGTTGTAATCGCCTTCATCTGAACATCTAACCGAAAAGCAAAGAGTTTCCAGTTTCTCGAATCGAGTCAAATGTTTTAATATCGCCGAATTTATATCCACCATTAAACCGCTATGTTCTATGTATAAACATTTCAACTGATCACACAAATGGTCAGCTATTAGTTGTACCATCTGTTCGTCTGGATTCTTAAACGAAAGTGTTTTGAGTTTTGGCCACATTTTTATTTCAATCGCACGAAAATCAGTTAAGCCAAAATTTTGGCAAAATATCGTTTTTAGATTAGGAGTGAAACGCATTAATACGATAATTGGTTTCTCGATTACGTTTAGATTAATGTCAAGCGATTCCAGTGATTGCAAACATTGAACCGCCAAACGTTTCCAGCAATACAATGGAATTTGTCTCATACTATTACCATTCGCTCTTAGTGTCAGATTTTTCAATTGTTTGCCAGAATCGCTAATAATATTAAGCGTTTCGTCGTCGACAGAAATGCCATCAATTATTTCAATACTATTGATATTAACTAATTTTTTAAGTACGCGATCAAATCGTCTGTTATCAATATTAAATAATCGCGACTCATTATCTTTATGTGCAAAATTTTTAATACTATTATCGTTGTCAGAGATGGTGACCACAAGTTTCGTTTGTTTATTAAATATCAATGCATTGAATTGTTTTGAAACGCATTTATATTTAAAGCAATCATTAATCAATAAATAACTTAATATTACTTCACACAAGTCATCGCCAAATCGGTCAAAACTATCTCTACTAAACTTCATTGTTTAGTTGTATTTAATTATATAAAATGCCAACTGAAAAGCACTTTTACTGTACGCATTACTGATGCAATGCGTAATACGCATTGCGTGTACAAAAGTTTCCATAACTAGGGTGTCCCAGAGGGGGCTGGAGAAGATTACACCCCTCAAGAATTCTCAAAAAGTTTACCCCCCCCTATCTAAATAATGAAAATTGACAACTCTATGGGGAAAATTTTTTTAATGCTTTTTTGAATGATGGCAGAAAAATTGTCGCTTCAATCCGAGTAGTTTGCCCCCCCCCCTAAAATTTTGAATAGTCGGAAAGTAACCTCCCCCAGACCGACACAATCTGGGACATCCTAACAATAACCCATTAGTTCTCTTAATAGCGGCAGTTACTATACGTGTATATAAATTTATCACACAACACATCGCTTTTCCACTCAATGAATTGAAATGTTGTACGTATACCACGCCAACTATTCCTCTCTGCTTAACATTGGTCTGCATTGGGCGGAATAGCCGCGGGATCCTGATCACTATGTATATTTTAGAATCATCTTGAGCCTGAATTGAGAAGTTCAAGCGCTTATAGTTCGAGAACGTAAGCGTTCCACTATACTATTTTTTCACGCTCATCTTACTCGACTAAGTATTTACAGCTCGATCCAACCCAACCCTAAATACAGCTATTATCCCTTTTATGGCATAAAAATTAATGCACGATACACCAAACATTGTACAGTATACGTTAACGACTTACACAGTGGACGCTTGCACTTCACACGCACATATGCTGTAGTGGTCGTATATGTCTTTAAATAATGTGCTTTTATAAAGTAGAGATATGTAATATTTTTTATTCACTGATATTGTAATAATGTTAGGATCTAATTGTTAAATGGTGTTTTTCAATGATTAAATCATAAATTTTTAACCTGGTCTGTCGAAGACAGGCAATTTTCTTGTGTGTATATGTTTGCTTATATTTCACATTATTGTTGATTTATGAGCTAAAGTGCTGATGTCTATCGGTAGCGAACAATTATAAAGTTTTTAAAAACTTTTATGTTTTTTAATTACTAATAATATAATCGCTATAATTAAACAAATAATAATAACTATGGTAACATTGAGATACGTTTAAATGAAACACATTTCTTAATCTACTTCTGTCCTCTTTTTTCAAAATTAAATCAATATATTCGGTGTCACAATTAAATGCAGTAATATTGAAAAATTTACACACATTACTGCCAATGTCGTAAAACTCTGGGCTATAAAATCGAGTTATATTCGCATTTTGAGCCGATATGCCTGTTATGTACACGTCGTCGATATATATAGACTATTGATCACCGATTCGTATAATTTCGTGATTATATCAGATGTCATTATATATGCCGATCCACTAATATATAGCGGATAGTAATCGTGTGGATAAATATTTTCGGGAAAATACCAATTACAACCATTTTGTCCTTACACATAAACTTAAAATTGATGCATTTATTCACATATGTAGCTGTGAGGTCTCCTATGGGTGCAGTTTTGCTGTAAAATCGTCCACTAATACCGGGTGAAACTTCCTTATCATTAATCAATTGTCTTAATCTTTGAGAAAGAGAGGGAGAGAGAGAGAGAGAGCGATACGAAAAAGTATTTTTTTATATTATTTATTTTTGCATTTATTTATAAATTTCGTAATGTAAAATTTGTTCGAATAATGATTAGCAATTTCTATAATGATCAATATTATGTCAACATTTGGTTTATTCTGGTTTATGACATTTTGAATTAATACTCTTATAATTATCGCTAATTACTCACAAATCGATGTTTACTCAATATTTAAAACCCTCACCCAAACAGTTGAGCCAAAGTTTCGACAAAACATTGTTTTCAGATTAGGTGTGAAACGCAATAATACAATCATTGGTTTCTCGATTACGTTTAGATTAATCTCAAGCGATTCCATTGATTGCAAACACTGAACCGCCAAACGTTCCCAGCAATACAAAGGAATTCGTCTCAGACTATAACCATTCGCTCTTAGTGTCAGATTTTTCAATTGTTTGCCAGAATCGCTAATAATATTAAGCGTTTCGTCGTTTATATAAATGCCATCAATTATTTCAATGCTATTGATATTCACTAATTTTTTAAGTACGTAATGAAATCGTTTGTTATTAATTTTAAATAATTGCATCGCAATGTCATAATGTGCAATATTTTTAATAATATTAACGTAATTTAAAATCGAGACCACAAGTTTAGTGTGTTTATTAAATATTAAATATATGTTTGTTTTACATTTCACATTACTGTTGATTTACGAGTTAAAGTTCTGATATCTATCGGTAGCGAACAATTCTAAAGTTTTAAAAAACTTGTTTTTTAAATAATAATAAGAAATTAGACATTGCTTTTAGTGTAAGGTTAGAGTAATGATCGATAAAATCAAATTGTATTATATCTTCATTTGTAATCGATCCGTTAATTAATTTATTCTGTGTTTGTTTGTCATTAGACGCTCCCAATGCAAATATTACTCTAAAATTATCATTATCTGCATGTTTAGCCCACGTATCTCTTATTATAGTTCTTCTTCTGTAGTACTTTCCAGTTGTGATAGCTTTTGAATGCACTATAATTGGCGTTTCGTTTGAATAACACTTTCTTTGGTTCATAATTATTTTTAGAGCATTGATTACGTCATTTGAAGTTAATAAGTATTTTCTGTCATTATTCAATGTATAACCTTAATTATTTTTGTAGTATTCATATATTTGATATATTTGATTACAACAACATTTATTCTCATCATTGTAATGCTTAATATAAATGCAATCACGAATAATACTTTTATTGATTTTAATTTGTAATTATATTTCATTACTATTGAAAATGATTTATAACATTTCCCTAAAGCTATAGAAAAAATATTTAAAAGGCACTTTACTAAACAAAACTTAACCTCAAACTTAACTAAAAAAATGAATTTGTTATGAATATCAAATCTTTTATTAAATACGAAACATTTTAAATGAACTTTTTTAATTCGGAAATATCGTATGGATTAACGTAACTTCTCATACCACTACCATATGTCTAAAATTAAATATAATGTTTATAATAATAAATATACTTACTTAAAATTTTATAATGAAAAAATATTTTAGAAATTTTCTGCGCAAAAAGAATGTTTTAGTATTTTTTATTTTAATAAATAGAGATAACACTGAAATCTATTATAAAAGTTTTCTATGGTCAGATAATCATTTGAATAAATGTGTTTTATTTAAATCTGTTAAAATTATTCAGATTTTTTAATAAGAAAAATTTTTCAGATTTTCAATTGAGCATTTAAACATTAAGAAACAAATTTCATATTTCATTATAATTATTTGCTGATATTTAAATTCCGGCATAAAAAATATAAAATTTATTAATTTGAATTTTTTAAAAATATTTTGTATCTGTTTTTAAATATTAACAAACATAAAATAGCTATAAAAAAACTTGTAAGACTTATAAATATAACAATTACTTTGAGATACCATTGATAGCAACACAAATCATAATCAGCTGATGTCCACTCATGCCAAAAATGTTCATTATATTCAGTTTCGCAATTAATTACGCAAACATCAAAAAAGTGGCACACATTTATGTTTGTGCTATAAAACTCTGGACTATAAAATCGAGTTATATTGGCATTTTGAGCCGATATGCCTGTTATGTACACGTCGTCGATATAAATTGCCGGAAGACTATTGATCGCCGATTCGTATAACTGTGGCATTAAATCTGATGTGATTATATATGCCGGTCCATTAACGTATGGCGGATAGTAATCGTTTGCATATACTTTCTTAGGTAAATACCATTTACGACCAGTTTCTCCTTATAAAAGTATATAATATTTATAGACACAGGTTTTTTGATTATATAAGCAATAATCGATCAAAAGTTTATCCTTCACCTGATATATATCTAACGGGTTGCGATTTGGTAAAAAGTCGTCCACTAATACCTGTTGGAAATGCCTTATCATTAATCAATTGTCTTAATCGTTTCACATTAACCACAATATCATCGTCAGCTTTAATCGCATAATAACCGGTTAAGCAGTTATCAATAATCCATTTCAATACACACACAGCTTTTATCGTATTATTATGGTAATGATCGATATAATTAAATTGTATTATATCTTCATTAATAGTGGATTCATTAACCAAATCGTTCTGTGTTTGTTTGTCATTAGACATTCCTAAAGCAAATATTACTCTAAAACTATGATTAACGGCATGTTTAGCCCACGTATCTCTTATTATAGTTCTTCGTCTGTAGTACTTTCCAGTTGTGATCGCTTTTGAATGCACTATAATTGGCGTTTCGTTTGAATAGCACTTTCTTTGGTTAATAATTATTTTTTGAGCACTGATCACATCATTTGAAGTGAATAAGTATTTTCTCTTATATCCATTAAAACTATTATAGTAGTCATCTTTTGTTTGGTTGTAATTGACGAATACTATGATGAGTTCGATTAAAATAAAGCTGAATATAAAAGCGACGATGAATGAACTTTTTCGTTGGAAATTTAGTTGCATTACATTTAGAAATGATTTTTATTAATTTTCTTTCGATTAAACCATCGCCTATAGCATTGAAAGTTGGTATCAAAAAGATGTGACAAGTTTTATTTTGATGAATTCAAATGCGTTTATTGAACATATCGCATATGTTTTGTTGTTTGCATTTCATTTTTATCAAAACACATGTCTAAAAATTAAAAACATATAATTAATAATGAATTTACAGCTGTGAGCATATAGTGTTATGACGCAGCTGTTGTGAATGTTTTATTTTTTCAAATTTTCGCATTTATTTATAAACTTATGTAAAATTGGTCCAAATTCTATGAAGATTAATATTATGTCAACATTTGGCTTGTTATGGTTTATGACATTTTGAATTAATACTCTACTAATTATAGCTAATTAATCGTAAATCGAAGTTTGCAATATTTAAAATTTAAAACCCTAACCCAATAATCCTCATAACACTTTCGTTTTTCGTTTTTAAAAAACAAAAGTCTGTTATTTGTTATCTCATAAGTACTACCATAGTTTATTTACCAAACTTTTCGTCAAAAGTTGGAAAGCAGTCCATGTGTTTCATTATATACTAATAAAAACATTGCCAAACAGTATAAGAGCAAAACAATTACTACTGTATTTATTTTACTTAAAATTTTTAAAACATTTATTTTCGTTGAACAAAAATATATTTGAATTTTAAACAAAACTTAAATTTTAATTCAATGCCACATTTTACAGTAATCGCAATGAATGAGATCAATATTAATTCCTAAAATAATCTATTTTTTCAAACTTTAGAAACAAAAAATAACCTAAAATATTATATCGATTTTGAAAATGTTTAAAATTAATGATAAAATATAATAATAAAATACAAAAACCAATACAACCGTTTAATAGCTTTGAGAATAAAAGTTATCGATGTTACTGATGATAATGTTTTGTTAACCGTACACAGTATATAATGCAAGTCAGCAAAGAACTTCCAAAGCGAATACTGTATATTTTCTAAGCATATTTTGTTTATTATACCGTAGTTAGCATTAAAGAAGATAATAAAAAAAATTATTTTGACTTTTCACGCTATATTACCATTTTAACCTTCAAAGTTAAGACAAGGTTTTCTTTAACATAATAATTAAAAATTATAATTTTTTCATTCCATCCTTATTATCCTTAATTATTATATTTTTTCAATGGTTCGAAGACTTACTCGAAGAAAAAAGTAAATACGTTTAATCAGTATCAATAGTGCGGATAAATCTATTTTTGGGCGACGTTTTAAAATAGTTGGCAACTTTACATAAATTTTTAAAAATAGTTTCCTGCCATAAAATTTAGTGAGCAAGTCTGCAGTTTCGTACAGTATAGCCACAAATGCGTATACCGTATATTTACTTACTTATGTTATTATGTATGTACTTATGAAAGAAAAAGAATGCCTGAAATAACACGAAAAAAAACATAAAATCGACTGATTTTTATTTGTTATTTTATGTTATTATGTACATGATTATAGACTCAAAATCAAATAAAAAACCCGAATTCCGTTTCATAAGTACTGCTGCATAACTTCGAACGGGTTCTAAACTGAACAAACTGGTGAATAAAAATCAACAGTTTCTCAATGCGTATAACTCTAAACAAAATTACAGTTTAAGTTGCATTCTGCGCGATTCGTATCATTATGTGTTTGATACCAAAAAAGTGTTAGTATTAAATAACACGTTATCGATACATAGACACACACACCAACACGCTAGACTTACATAGATATGAATGGTGGCGATTATATCGTACCCGCAATCTCGCTCATGTGATAGCTTTGTGAATGAATACGACATGCAATCAAGTTTTAGTTGAAAACCAGAATTTTTGCACTAAACACTCCATCGCAAAATCTCGTTTTATGTGAACAAGTTTGAAAACTTCGTAAAAAGCAGCAGTTTTAAAAAATACTAATGAAGGCCAGCGAACACGTAACGATGATGTGTGTGTCTGTGTCATGCATATGTGCGTGTCTGTGATGATTGTCGGCATTTCTCTTGTTTATTGTTTATTTTTTAATGATTCCGAATTATTCTTATTTCGTTTATTTTTTTTTTGAATTATTTTTATCGTGAGTTTTAAATGTGCGTTACTTACGTTTAATTATCGATGAAACCAACGTTTTAATCCATGCTTGTGCGAATAAATAGCGTTTTAATATTAAAACAAACGCTGGCATTGAGCAGCATGTAAACGGTTTGTGATTTTCCATCATTTATTATCTTCGTTCTTATATTTTCGCACTAACGGTGCACCGAATGGCGATCTGATAAAAGTTAAAAAAACAATCTTAACATTTAAGCTTTATTATGGAAAAAAAATTTAAGTTAGGATTTCGGGCTATAAAATATATATATATATATTTATAATAGATATAAATATACTTATATAGATATACTTTTGGTTAAAAATATTTTTTAGCTCACTTTTTTTTAGAAAAAGGAGAGCTTATGCATTTGACCATGTCCGTCTGTCCGTCTGTCCGTATGTCCGTCTGTACGTTCGCAGTCTTATATTAATTAAGTAGATTTCTCGATTTCTTTAAATTAATTAAGGAATTTTGACTTTTTTCACTTGATTTAACTATTAAGTTTTTTACATAAGTAAATCTTAACCTATGAAAAAGTGAGCTCTCTATGAATGTGTCGTTCTTGTTTAGAATTTTAAAGGTTTTGATTTTTATTTTACAGCTCTTTTCTAATTTTAATATTTTTTTCTGCAACAAACTTAATATATTAAAGAAAAATTTAACATCATAGGGATCAATGGATCATAGAAAAATTTTTATAATGGCATGTAAATAGAAAAATCGGGAATTTACGAAAAACCTTTGCCGCCATATTAATTGCAGTTAAACTTACATATTATAACAATCATTTATTATTTTTCACCTATATTAAACAATTTTCTTCCGAAAAACCCTAAAAAGTTTGAGGACTATTGCGCTAAACTATTATTTTGTTTATATTTTTACAATTATAATATAGGTTATTAAGCTGATCATTAAGCTTATTAATTTTTTTGGTGAACTATTTTTTCTTATAAACGTCCAAAATCAGTTTTTTCAAGATCAGTTAAATAAGGCTGTAACGGTTCAAACTGGAAAATGGTCTCAAACTTAATGAAATTAAAATTGTTTTAAATTAAAAGTATATCAAACAAGAACGACACATTCGTAGAGGGCTAACTTTTCGGGTTAGTGTAATCTTTTGTTGTGAAGTTTTGCCCACAGACCGCGGATAGGACGGGTCACAGACACATAGACGGATGGCAGACATTGTCGAATCCACAAGCTCGCTTTCTCATAAAGAAAGTGAGCTAAAAATAACAAAGTTTTATTTATATTTAAATAAAAACAAAATATTTTCCTTATTCCAGTAAAAGGGTAATTAAATGCCGTTAAAATTTAAGAAATGTTTAACTTAAATATCATTACAGGCTTTTCTTCGTTTTTGCCCGATTATTACCGGTTTTACTATAAGATTGTTTATAGAAGTCATAAAACATGTAGAAAAACAACGGATTCTGTCCGACAACGAAATAAAACCAATCCATCGGATAATCGGTTTGCATGTAAAACACTAGCGCACCGTAAGTGCCGCACACGATAAACTGCATGATTTGGGAAATCGTTATATACTTTTTCCACCACAGATACTTGCGAACCGTTGGCCCGAAAGCCGCCAGAGCGTAGTATCCGTACATTAGCGTATGGATTGCCGAGTTTAGCACGACAAACATCCGTATGATTGGGATCATTGCGTTATACTTGAACGACACCCAACACAGTATCGGCACCACTGTATGGTGATATAGATGTAGTGACGTGATCTGCGACTCTTTTTTGCGTAACACGAAAAATACGGTGTCGGCTAAATCGACGAATCGGGACAGCATGAAGAACCAGCCTTTAAGTTGATAATTTTAATGGTTAACTTAGAAATGTTAGTTCGCATAATTTTTATTAAACTGACCCAACTCTAGGTACCATAGAGTCGATGGTGACCAATCGTTACGGCTAGGATAGCCGAACTCCAGAAATATTTTCCCCCTGTCGACCGATATTAGTGACCAATAAAATGCGTACGAATTGGCGCAAACCATAAACAAATTATAACACAGCATAGTTTTGCGTAATTCAAATGGTTTTCTAATAATAATGATAATATGCATATTTCCGTAAATTTTATATTTATTTATATTTATTTAATTTGATAAAAGAAATACTTTATACTTAGTTTTCATCCATATTGGCAAATAGTGTCTAGTAATTAATAAATATAATGACATGATGGCTAATATCCTCCAAATGCCACCTTTAATAAGAGGCCACTCGTTCACTCTTGGATCTCCGATATCATCCCAATATTGGTCCAAATAGTACCAAACGTTTTCGACGAAAGACATGATTATTTTCTGAGAAGAAATATTTGATTGGAAAAGTTATTTTGTTAGTTTAACAATGGATAAAAACGAATAAAAGGATAAATTTTATTTATTATCGAAAAAATCCACTTCATTCAAAACTAGCATCATTTCAAAGGGTTAAGAAATCAACTCTAAACTATTATTTGACGACTACATTAGTTTGTGAAAACTTTTAGCAAAAGTCCGAATACTAAGAGAGAAATATAATCAAATGCCTATTTGTTAACCCGTGGCAAACAATTAATAATTGAGAGGGGAGTGGAAAAAGGGAACGGGTATAGTGAGAGAAAATAGTAAAACGTTGTCATTTAACTAACAATTATTCGAAGGCTGTTATTAGTAATTATGGTTGTAAATTGTTGGTCACAAACACGTACGAACACAATGCAAAAAAATTACATAATTATACCAAAAGAAAAAGAAGAGATTTTCAGAAATTTTTTGTTCGTTACAATAACAGCCCAAAAATTTAATAGTGACATCATTTGAATTTTTTCTCTTCTTCATTCTATTCTCTTCTCCCTTTCTTCTCGTGTAAATAATTATTTACATGTTTATTTGTGACGCGAGTGCATGTGTTTGTGAGCGTTTGATTGCATAGGAATACTAATTTTCTGTATGATTGTGAGAAAAGATGAAATATTATGTTTCGACACTTCTAGTTTTCGGCGGAAAAAAACTTTAATATCCATTGTTAAATATTCTGATTAGTATTTATCGTTTTGGTGAACCATAATATTTTAAAACTAATATTTGGTAACTTTTTCCTTTAAGAGTTTGATATTAAAATACATTGTAATCGAACCGCCAATGTCAGTAATTCGCGGGTTTCAGATCTCAGATCGTTTTCCACATTAATAATTATTGAAACGCTTAAATTATTTTCGCTTTTATTTTGGTTATCATACTTTATAATAATAACATGTCAATAAATTATTGCAGTAACGCTAGCGATCAATCATATTTTGCCAACCAAAGTGATTCTCAACGGTTCACAACCTGGAACTATATGCTTCACCAATACTGGGAAGACGAAGCTGATCCGCGGACCAAACACCTACCGCTGTTTAATCACGGTCCGTGGAAAATGCTCGCTATAATGGCCGTGTACTTGCTTTTCGTAACTGTAATTGGTATGTGATATCTTATACTTTCACGTAATTTTTTTGCGATCGTTGTCGATATTTGACGCATAATTATTGATATGTAATTTCGGCTAATAAAGGTAGAGATATCTCGCCGGTTTTTATGTGTTTAGATTTTTTCCTCTTAATTTGTTTTATCCATTTATTAATTTACTCTGTTAGGTATTTTTTAAACACTTTTTTAGTAAATTCAATTCTATTGATTGTGACCTTAATGCAAACCTTCAGCACAAGTATATGCGATTACAAAAGCCAAGAAAAAAATTATTTTAAGAAAGGAATAATCCACAAAAAAAATCAGCTAAAATAGATTAATACAGATATACTCCAAAATAACTATTTTTTAGCTGACTTTGCAAAAGTTGATTCATAGATTTGGGATTTACGTATATATGTACGAAGAATCTTAATGATTTTAATGAAGTATTTTAATGATTTTTACAGTGTTAAAGGATTAAATATTTCATTTTACATTGTAATAATGGGAGTTTCACAGTTCTTAAATTAGTAAAAAAAATTATTTAGTTTTCAAATATAAATCTAGGTTTAATATTGCCCCAATGGAAAGCATTTTTTAAATAATAATCTTATTTGATCTGGATTTCTGAGGTATCTGTGGCATCTGCAGCAGCAAATTATAGAACAAGGGTACTGTAGCACATACTGCTTTTACAAAATTATTAAATATAATTCAGATTTAAACTAAATATGTATAATAGTGGAATATTCTTTTTTCAGTTGCAAATGCCTTTTAAACTGAATTTTTAAATATGATTTGAACATATGCGTTTTAAATTATATACAATATAACTTAAATAACAGGACTATCTATAAAAAATAATATAAAATAATGGTTGGGAACGAACGAAGAAAGCGAGCGGCCATATACTAATTGAAATTTACAAAAGTCAGATACAGTGAAACACATGCATTATGACCGTATCGAATCTTGATTTATATAAAAACTATAAATAATGTTAGTTTAATACAATATGTTTTGGAATCCTTGCTTCTAATTTTTGGATAAATTAGAATTAGCATTCTAAGACATGCAATATTTTAATTAATTCGATAAAATATCCTTTAGCAACAGATATAAAAGTTCTTTGGTGTCAATGTTGTAGAAAGGAGTGGTCATTTAAATACGTAATGTTTAACATTGAGTATATTTAATCATAACTTTAATTTTATACAATTTTATTTAAAATATTTAAATCTGATTTTTAAAGTTACGCAAAACAATTTTTAACATTGGGTTTATATAAAACAAATTGTGTTACTTTGCTATTTTAATTGTAACTCTATTAATAAAAATATGATTTTTAACATTGCATACTAGAAACGAAATTATGGGTCGGGTTTTTAATTTTAAAAAAATAAAATTTAAATCACTTTACCTTACCTAATAATATGTTTCTAAGCATACGCATTTCAGCAACTTTACAATTTCGTTACACACAAAATTTAAATATTCAAAAAAAACATACCGTAAGTGCCGAACCGTTTACTTATTTGGTATTAAATTTCCTTAAAGTAACTTAAGCACTGCGGAATACAACGAACGCGTGAAGACTTTTTAAAAAAGTCTTTTTTAAACATTTTTTTTTCGTTTAAATAATTTTTGTTTAGTTAACTGATTAATTTTTACTCCATTTGAAACGGAATATGGTTAACACTTTGTAGTTGTGAATTAACTGATGAATAGAGTTCATAATCATTTAATCAAATTCAAATGAGAAGAAGTTTTTCGCAAAAATAATAGCATACAAACGTTAAGCGATGGTAATTTATTTATGACTTGTATTCAGTGTTTACATAAAAAAAAGACAATAATTTGTCCTATTTTCAGGCTAAAAGAAGTGCGAAAAAAATATTAAGACCAATAGTGTGCAAAGTTTAAACTAGTGGGGGGTAAAATCAAAATTTCGAAGTTTGTGTGGAGGGTTTGTTTAAACTTATCATTTGTTAAAAATGCAAAGTTCAAATGGGTGTTCTTTAATAAACCGGAACAAGTGTTAGAGCGCTATAATTATAACAATACAAATATAAAGTTTTGTATATACAGTACAGTACAGGAAAATCCCTTTATAAAAAAGGTTAGATATAAATCATAACGTATTACCGAACCAAACAAAACACAGCTTCATCTAACCTTATTTAACATAAACTTTATGAAAATAATTAGTAAGGAGGTTAATTATTTATTTGTAAATCAAGAAAAAGTGATTTAGATTTGAATTAAATTCAAAAAATAAATTTTTACTGTACCAAGAGTTTTTCACAAAACCTTCCAATTACTATTATCTAAAGATGACATTTACTATTATCTAAATTAAATCAAAAGCTCTTTACGACTAAAATTAAAAACAAATTAGTTTAATATGATAGATGTTTTATCACAAAAAATTGAAATTGTCTTGTATAATGAATCTCAATGAAAATCTAATCATATTGTCGACTAACCATAGGTCCATACTTTATGAAAAACCGCAAACCATTTGTGCTGCGAGAGGTTATGTTCGTTTACAACTTGGTGATGGTTGCCGCTAACTTATTCTCATTTTACACGACTGTCGTGTACATCGATTACGGACGAGAATTTTTAAAATTCGACTTTCCACCCAAAGATGATTTTGACCCGAAAATAATCCGGGTTATCAGTCTCGGATGGTTTTATTACGCCACCAAATTCTTGGACCTGTTCGACACCGTATTTTTCATACTGCGCAAGAAAAACAATCAGATAACCCCACTCCACTTATACCATCACACGTCGGTACCGATACTGGGATGGTTGGCCATTAAATTGGCGCCAATGGCTCCACCACTATTCATGTTCGTACTTCTCAACTCGTTGGTCCATATAGTGATGTATTCGTATTACGCTTTGGCAGCGTTTGGTCCAAAAATTCAGAAGTATTTGTGGTGGAAGCGGTACATCACTCAACTGCAATTGACTCAGTTCGCCATATATATATCGTACGGTTGTTTGATGGCTGTCAAGCAGACCGGTTACCCTAGGATTTGGTTTTGGATAGGGTTCGCTCAAAATCCTCTATTCTTTTTTATGTTTTATGATTTTTACCAAAAATCTTATAACGCAAAACAGTTGGCGAAAAAGGTCGACTAAAATCGCTGAAACTTTTAGTAACAATGTTTCTATTTTTGTATATAAACAAAAGTTTTTTATAGTATAAAAAAATTTACGAACGCGTGTTTAAAGTTTTGTCAATAAACTAAAGACCTTCAGTTGCGAGATAAATATACATTTACGTCGTTTGACGTAATATAAATGTAACACATATGTTATTACATCTTACCTGTACTTGAATTTTAATTGACCCAAAATGTTTCAACATTTAAGCTTCTATCTAACCGCGATTGTAAAACGTACTCATGTTTCGGTCTAATAATAGATTCATACGATATTTATCATCACTAGAGAGTCAAAATAATAGCATATAAATAAGGCTATCAAAAAATAGCGCTATAAATAGCATTAATAAACAACAAAATAGCACTTAAATATAGCATTTATAATTTTTAAAAATTACTTAAAGATTAAAGTATAATATTTTTTTCCTAATATTACGGTAAAATTTTACAAAATCTTTCTTAGTTTATTTTGTTAGAAGTCTTGAAATTTTTTGAGAAACAAGTTAGGAATTTTTGGTAGTGTTGAAAATTTTTTTTGGTGAAAATGTATCATAAACTATAAGATTTAAACGACAATATTTCCGTTTCTGGAAAAATAGCATATATAGCTTTTATAGCAGTTAACAGCATTTTCAAATGGAGCTAAAACGACTCCAAACTATGTAATTCGTGCACATATAACAAAAAAAGACTCTAATTTATGAAATAAAAAAGTAGCAAATTCTATCTTTTTGACTCTCTAATTATGACTTAAACGTTTGCTATTATGAATATGTATATCATTTCATTGCGGATCAATTTTTTTCCTTATTTGCTGAACAGCGAGAGGAAGGAAGTTATTTGAGAACAATCGAAGTGACATGTTTTGGTGCGGCAATTATTACAATATATTGTGTAAACATCTTTGGCCTTTCGATCTAAATCTAACTGAACTTTGGATAACTATATAGATTAAATAATTAGGTGTTGTCGTGTTTATCGATGTTATTTCAAAAATGTCAAGAACCAATATTTTTAAGAAAATTTCTTTTTATTTTTTATTCAAAAAAATTTCCTTTGAATAGCAATTTACAAAAAAAAAATATATCAAAATTTTTATTTAGTATAAAAATAGATTATTTTTTTATTAGTTTATATAAAAATGAACACAATATTTGATCTGTTATGTATAAAAAATACAATGGCTATGAAAGTAAATAATTAATACAATGAATGGTATATCGATTAAATACTTGATCTATTTAAAACTAAAAAATTCTATATCTACAGTGTTAGATATTTTGATTATGATTTTACAATAAAACATTAAGAAGATAAAAGTATAAAAAATTTCGGTACAAGAAGAAAGCTAAAGTAGAATATAATCTTAAAGCCTTTTCACAATGCATACAAATACAGTCTAACCCCAAGTATGGCAACTCGTCGGTGCATCTTAAATCTATTGCCATAATCGAAAATTGCTATAAAGCGGACTAATTATTTTACAAATTTTTCTAATTCTGTGCATTTCAAAATTATTGCTATAATCGAATTTTGCTATAATCCGAGGTGACATAATCGGGGTCAGACTGTATCAGCTGCAAAATCTAACTTTTGCTTTAAATCTTCATATAAAAAATTTTATTTTTTAAAATTATAAACTGATAATTATTGACAGATTGAAAATCGTTAGGAATAAATGGTGTTCTCTTGCTTTAAATAATGAACAATAATCAAAAAAATTTGAACATATTCTTTGTATTTATATTTAAAAAAAATAAAAAATCTAACAGAATCTAAAAGTGAATTGAAGTTGATTTAAATTCTACGATAACTTTTTCTCTTTCATCGGTTTGTTGTATGCTTGCCGGTAAAAGTCGTAAAACATATAAAGAAACAATGGCAGTTGGATGAAAGCGATCCAATAAATACCAGTGGGATAACCGGTCTGAAACGGGTATAAAATAATCCCATACAGAATATACAACGCGAATTGAGCTAACTGTAGCTGCGTTATGTACTTTTTCCACCACAACATTTTCTGATACTTGGGGCCAAATGATGCCAGAGTGTAATACGAGTACATCAAAACGTGCACAAACGAGTTGACAACCATAAATAGATATACGGCCGGCACGTTAGGTCTGGTGACCATACCGATGTATAATAGGAACGGCACCACACTGTGATGGTATATATGGAGGAAAGTGATTTGGTTTTGCTTCTTTCGTAGCACGAAAAAGATCGTGTCAAACAGGTCCAGAAACTTTGTCAGCATATAGATGTGGTATTTATCAATTAGTGCCAAAGATGTTGCCGATAGTTTACTGTCCGGGTATTTCGTTTCAAATAAATAAACCAAAAAGTTTGACGCAAACAGTGCGTGAACGAAAAAGTAGAAATTAATTACGATGAGGAATGAGTTGTACGCGAATAGCGTATTCTTAAGTTCGAATGGTTTACGGTTTTTCATTATTTTTTGTCCGATTACCACAAATAGCAAATAAAACGCTATTATGGCGATAACTTTGGATGGACCGCCCGATGAAATCCAATAGCGTTTCGATGCATGGTTCGCAAACTTTTCGTCGAATATAATTTTGAATGATGTAAATATGATTTGATGGATCGATGGATGTTCCGGCGTATACTCAACACGAGTGATGTTCATTTTTTAAAATATTCACAAACTTTATTTCCGTATTATTTAAGTAAAATAAAAAAAATAATGGAAAAAGATAATTATTATGTTTAAACTAAAATCCAATTAAAATAATGTCGTAAGTTTAAGAAACTATGATTTAGATGTTACACGAATCGATCGATGAATGACTGAAGCATAGATGGAAAGCGGAGTTTAAAAAAGTTTAGAAAATGCATTAAGTTTTACCTTGAATTCTCTTGAATTACGAGGAAAATTCTCGATAAAAAAACCAAAACAAGATTTTTTCCAAGCCCACAGTCAAAAAGGAACAATTAATTGCATAATAATATCCTTGAACTTTAATTTAATATATATCATATTATAACTAATATATTATAACTAATATAATTTATTCTAATACTATATATGTGAGCTATAACACGATAAGTTCTATTAGAAGTTATAATTTAAAGTTTTTTGTAATTTGATATTAAGTTTTGGACTCTTTTACACAAATAAACAAAGTTAAAAAACTTTAGAACACATCGCACCGACGCACACACCATTCTGCTATTGAATTGAAAAGGCAATAGAGTATGCTATTGCGAAACATGTATTCAAAAAATCTTTAATTATTATTAAAGAAAAACTGCTAAATATTATCTTCAAGTAAGAATAAATTTAATATATCATATTATTTGTTAACGATTATAAGTTAATTATTAATTAATAAGTCACTCTTAATTTTGTCTGTTAGACTGCAAGTGAAAAATTTGGAAGTAAACTCGCTTTATTGCTTTTGATGACACTAAAGATATCTGCGACTGCCATGCATTAAAAAGAATTTGAATTATCAAGCTTTGCCCGTTATTTAAATATAACAAGAAAGATACTTCCGGAATATTTTTGTTGGTGTTTTCTGTATTAATTCAGGTTGTAAGTGTTTTCCGTAGATTACGTGATCATTAAACGATGTAAATCAAAAGTTCAAGAGGAATCTATATTTTAAACCTTTTCCGGTCCATTCAAAATCGGCTACAAAAGCCGACTTCTACCGCACCGCTTCATCAATCATCTTTTAAAGTATTTATTTTTAAAAATATATGTTGAACATTATATTTGAATAGAAAAACTCGTCAAGATAAAAACATTGCATTAAATAATAAGAATATTCAATAAAAATTATAATTTAAACTTTTGTTTTATATTTCAAAAATAAACATTCTAGTAGAATCTAGAATTAATTGAAATTTCAAGATAATAATTTCTCTTTTATCCGTTTGGTGCACTTTTGTCTGTATCAACTAATATAACTTTTACGTAAAGTATAATGATGTTTTTGTGTCATTGAGGATCGATGAAAACAGGATATTAGTAGTTTTTTATGAAATTACTACTACTGGGAGAATTTTTTTCAAAGCAAAAAGTTTCCATAAAAAATTTAAAATTGTTAACTCAAAGGGTAATTAAGTCTTTAAAATTGATTAAAAAATGCAAGTCTCTATCGTTATGCAAATTGCCAGATTTTTCTAGATTAAAACTTTTTCCAAGAAATAGCAAAAGTAATTTAACCAAAGTAATTTAAATTTATTATTTATTATGAATATTAATTTGTTCTCAATTTCTTATTAATGTTAAGTGAGATAAACAGCAGATTAAATTAATATTCCAAACTCATCGGATTTAATCTACAGTTTTTTTGGCCTTCGGACCAAAAATTTTCTAGTTTTTTCCTGAATAAGTCTAAACAACTCCCATCTAAAAACACATTGATTTGAACGACAATTTTTTGAAATTTGACCAAAATAAGAACAAAATCACATAAATCCTCAAAATTTAATAATGTTCTATATTCAAAACAATTTATCCTTAAATGAGGGATTATTAATAATTAATGAATAACTCAAGTTTTATTTTAATAAAACTCCATTCAAAGAAAACGAATTACAGCAAAAATTCAACGCAGCTAATTCTTGATCAATAAAATAATTAAATTTACATTTTTTGTTTTGGTTTAAAAAGCGTTATAAATTTGGTTATTGGTAATTACAATAATTATAAAGGACAACAAAATTAGGTGTAAAAAACGAACAAAATAGAGAAAGATCAAGGGAGTGAAAGAGAATATATGAATAAAGCTATCTGTATATATAATTTATTCTTTGCGAAAAAATTTACTAAAATGTTTATTTTTCTAATTTTTATCCGGAGAAACCTAAAAAATACGTCCTTCTAAATACTTTTTTTTTGAAAAAGACAAATTTTTTGAACACAGTTTTAAAAAACAATATAGAGTACATAATAATTTTAGACATAATTTTAAAGATTTTAGGATCGTGGAAAGGAAGGGGCGCGCTAATTGCACCCACCTAAAGGTATGAAATGGCTTAAATTTAGTAAATAATGCAAAATTCAACGATACGGTAGTGAAGTAAAATATTCTTAATAGAACAGTAAGTCTCGTGCTTTTAGAATAGTAGCATGTATCACACAATATCCCATTTATTCCATATTTTTCTTACTATTACAAAAAAATATTAAAATTATGGAAAAATGAACTTTTTCAGGTAATTATTTAAGGTCTCGGGTATTTGTGCAAAGTGTTCACATTCTGAAACTCTGGCAAACATGATCAATTTTAAATTACTCAATTTAGAATATTAATAATTTTTAAAAGTATATACCGGTAGAAAATATGAAATGGCGAACCCTAATTATATTGACCTTAATAATTAAAATGAGATCATTCAGATTATATATTAAAAAACAACTAGTCCCAGAATTAACATAAGAGAATAAAATTAAGAGAAATACGTAGTCTTTATTTCAAGCGTATGTTAAAAAATTTAAAGAGATAAAGGTACCGGTAATTCTAAAAAGATAACGGCGATAAACAATTCCACAAACGGTGATTAAACTCAGAATAACGCAATGTTTACATCCTGAGTCATTGTTAATTAACGCTAATAGTGCTTCCAATGTCAACAAAATATATAATTTAAAAAATTTCCGATAAATATTTTTCAAAATAATTCTCAAAAAATTTATATATAGATACAAGAAAATTATATTAATTGAAACGTATTTATTTTCAAACACCTGTTTAATTTTTGAACAAATTTTTAGAAAATTTCTCTATTAGAGATTTAGAAATAATAACCTTTAAAACTTCCAAGTTAAATGTTAAGATAATACATTTAGAAATATAAATATATTCATTTTATTGCCAATAAAAAATATCAGAAAAAAATTTAAGATTGCATCGAAAAACATATTTACTCGAAAACAAAATAAAACGAAATAATACTTAAAATAATTGAATACGCAAAATCTTTTTTGTTTAAATAAAAATATTAATTTTATTAACTTAATACCTTACATAGTATATATGTGTGTGTATTTATATATATTAAAAAAATATAATAATTATCTAACTAATGTACAAAGCAAATATAAAATATCCAGCTTTCACTATTGAAAGCTTACAAAAACGCCAGTGTATTAAAAAACTCGGAGCACTCGTCGACACGTGTAGCCCACGCTAATATAAACGCCGCACCCATCACGATCAACATCAACAAAAACGTGAATGTCGTGCACCGATTTTTCTTCATCGACGAGATATCGCTCTCGATATCTTTTTCGTCGATGTTAGCGATTTCGTACTCGTTATTATTATTGCGTCGACTGTCACCGCAGTTATTCGAACACATGTTATTAATGTGTATTCCCACCCATAGCGCAATCGATAGGATGTGGAATAGACGCGCGACCCATAGATTTGTTAACACCATATATCGCTCGTTTTGGCCGATATTCCAATCAACGTTCGCGATTAAAAAGTAGTCGAAAGGGAAATAAATAATGCACCGAACAATTTCAATATGTGGTGCCCATTTTCTATTCACAAAATACATTAATTCGGTTAAAATTTTGTCCTCAATTTTGCTAAATTATCTATGCTCACCTGTTGTCGAAAATTGCGCCAAAAGAAGTTAAGACAAATATAATGTAAAACATGCCAATTAATCCTTTCCACGCCGAGAAGCGCTGTGTACAATATATATTATTAATATAAATAAATAATAAATTTTGTTTATAATTGAATTAAAATTTACTCACAATAAGTGGATGATCAGCCAAAATAAAAAATCCGAGAATCAAAACTGATCCGTGAATTAGTACGTAAACTTTTTTCCACATCGGAATAAACGGATCGTGACTGTATTTGGGTGCAGTCGGATCCGGTTCTGGAACATCGCTAATTAAACCCAATCTTGGCTTTCCCGGAGCCCAACCTGGTCCTTTGAACAATGCGGAACATTTGTTACCAAATCCTTCTACGGTATTAAATTTTTTCCACAAGTCACGATAGTATCCGAACTGCAGAATCATGGGGTCGAATGTTTTGGGAGTGGGCGACACGACACCAAAAGTGATTTTTTCCTGTTCTGTTTGATGTGTACCGAAAATTCTGTCCCACACCATGATAAGGGCGCCATAATTTTTGTCAATACAGTACGGATTTTTTCCGTGGTGTACGCGATGCTGTCTCGGAGTGTTAATTATGTATTCGATAAAACCGAGATTACCGACCACTTCGTTATGCAACCAAATCTGATAAATGAGGCTAAACTGTATGTGAACCACGAGTATTGGCGGCGGTATTATTACAGCCAATGGAAGTGGAAATATCTAGCATAAAGCAAAAATTATGTATATTATTTGGAATTAAAACGCTGGATTATTTAATATTTAAAAAAGGAAAGTCTTTGAAATTTAAAAGTTCAACATTTTTTGTGTCTTAGAGGCACAGTAAAATAAAACTGAATAAATTATTATTTTTGTAGGTCAATACTAAAAATGAAAAAAATATTAATATACACTTACATCATAAATAACTAAGTCGACAATTGAGTCCCGGATAGTCGTGCTAATGTTCACATCTTCTGCCATGTGATGGAACTGATGTGCCGCCCATAACAGATTTATTTCGTGCAGAGCTCTGTGTGTCCAGTAATAGACAAATTCGACCATCAAAAGCGAGAACAACCAGGTCCATACCGAATGTAGCGGTAAATCGACGATACGGAAATTATCGTAGATATAAGTGAATATGAATATCACCACAGTTAGAAGGAACACTCTGCGAGTTAAAAAGTGGTAAAAAGTTTTCTTAGTATTTTCGGGAAAAGAAAAAATATTAAATTTAACCTCTTTTTACGCTTATTTTATTTGTTTCACTCTTAGCTTTTTATTTTTATACATTTATATTTCTGAAGAATTGGGGTCATTAATAATAAAACAAATATTTTATCCATCACCATCTCGTATCAATTGCCACAGTGTACTTCGATTAGACATTTGTATTCATATGTCATTTAATTCAAAGCTTATTTAAATGGTACATCATTACTAACATATCCACAATGGTAATGATTATTCATAGATATGATTATTTGTGCTAATTTTCCTCGAAATCTTTTCTCGGGAGATAAACCTATTTTAATTAACGTTTTCTTAAAAAACGTTTTGTGTGGTAATTAATTATTACACAATTTCCTTAAATTGTGAAATCTCTTGTTCTCTGATGAACTAAATTCTGATTAAAAGTCAACTTTGACCAAAATATGAACAAATATTTTATTGCGCAAGCGATCACGTGATGCGCTTGTAATAAATCCATTTTAATTATTTACGGTTAATTTTATGATATGTTTTACTGTCTTTTCAAAATTCAAGAAATTTTTATGCTGGCAATAAATAATTACCTCGCGAGTGTGAATATTAATGAAGACCCAATATTGACAACAAAGTCCTGAAATCGTGATAAGTCTTTGCGCTGAAAAAATCGGATTATTTGCTCGAGGATCACCAATACACCGATAGCGGGGATAAGCTATAGGAAAATATATATATTTGAATTTTATTCGGAAACTAAATTGAAATATTTTCGAAATATATTTAATAATCGATAAAAAAAATTAGGCTATACATTGAAACTTTTCTGGAAACAGGTTTAAAGGTAATAAGTTAATAAGTTATTAGTAATTATTTAGCTAGTTGTATTGCTATTACTAAAAATTTCATCCAATTATTATTTTTCTTAGAGAATGAAAGCAAAAATTAGATTATTTCATTTAAACTTGAATTGAAATTTTTCGTTCAATGGAACAAGAGAGAAAATATTTAAGGATAAAACGTCAATCGATCAAATTAAAGAAAGCAAATTAATTAATTAGGATTTAAGGGGAAGTAATTAAAGAATTTGATAAATAATTCAAAACGATAATTGCGAAATTTAAAAAATTCAAGCTCGAGCGTGAAGCTCAATTATGCTCAGTCAAAATGTTAATCTCTAACTTAAATCGCGACAAGGATTAATGAGAAACAAAAAATCAACCATAAAAAATTGGAAAATTTCAATCAAAAAATGTAAGTGTAAAGCAAAAAAACAAAAATCGCTTTCAGCTATTCTACCATACGTTTAGATTGTGTATATTAAAACAGAAAATAGAAAGTTATTCGTAAATAACTCTAATAAACAGTCGGCTGTGTCCCAAAGACCTGAATCAAGTACTAATTTTTCAAGATAAGGTACAAGTTTTGCATATAAGAATCTATTATCTTCCATTATACATATAACTTTTAAATTGGAAACGAATTTAGTAAATCATTAAGAATTCAAAAGAATAATATATGTGCGCAAAACATAGTTTCTAAAACTTAAATTTGTTAATTAAAACTAAATAAAAAATTAACTTACCGCCACTTCATAGTTGGGCACATCGTGTGGATCGTCATAAGTTGTAGCATTTGGTGACATAATGTAAAACAAGGACAAAAACTGTTCGGTGAAGCGATAGGCTAACCTGACCGCACATTTTTGACCAATAGACAGATCGCCGTCAATTGACATCGGCGTAAATAACTCCACAGAACTTTCGTTGCTCATATTCGACATTGTGTTCAATTCAATTTACAACAAACATAACAAAATTGAAAAAAATTATTTAACCCCTTCCCTTATGAAGAAAGTCGATAAACCAAGTTGATAATGAAATTTTAAAAGTAAAAGTTTTACTGAGAAACAAAAATAAGTGAAGAGCTTAAAAATTTCAAGTTTGATAGCTATTAGAATCCGAATCTAGTTTATATATATTGGGGACACAAATGCGTCGGCCAATAAGAGCGGTTTTGTTGCGACGTTAGCAGTCATTAATATGACGCGTGAGAAACTGTTTTGGTAACTTTTTTCTACCTTCTCCCTTTAATTTATACTGTTTATACTAGAAAGAAGAAAAATACCTATTTTTAACCTATCGCCTCCTTTAGTTATATAGAAGGAGGATTTATTTCATTCGCTGATGAAAAATGCTATAGAAACACAGAACATTAAAGTTTACCGTGTATTTTAAAAAGTTTTATTTCTTATTTGAGTGAAATTTTTTAGCGAAGCGAATGGAAAGTTTTATGCTAAACGATAATAGCCTGCGCGCATTGATTAATTAAATTGGAAACGGGTTGAATCAATGCCACACGCTATTATCAATGCGTGCTATTATCCATTCCATTATAAATAATATTGATACCTTAATGGTGGTTATTTCGAGTTTTCATTAATTTATTAGGCAGGCAAACATGTAAATATTGGAATTTTTTCTCTATTTAAGCAAAATAAAATTTTTATAGTTTATTTTAAAACTCGTACAGATTGGAAGAGTTATGAATAGTAAGGGCAAAAAAACAGTGGAACTTTTCTCTCTAGAATTTTCTAAATAAAATTATGGTCAATGACGAGATTATATGATATCAAATGATATTAAATGTGCTATTTGACAGACTTTTTCTCAGACCGAACCAAACCTCTGCGTATAAATTTAAAACCGACAAACCGGATAACTATAAAATAAACGGATTCAAACCAAACAGTTGAAACCTCTGAATGCAAACCTGTAGAGTATTTTATACAAGGAGAGTGTAAATATTTGAGACATAGTCAAATCATTTACAGTACAGTCTCGTTATAAACAACATTAAGTTAGTATTGTTAGTATACTAAAACAATAGTAATGATGTTATACTGCATTTTTGGCAAACCGTGACGTATTTCAAAACTGACCAATATTTATGTCTCTATTAATACCCTCTCTCTATGTCTCAAACATTTACACACACGCTGTATAATGATTTTGGTTTCTGTAAAAATTGACTAAAATAAAGCTGTAATAATCATGGACTCCTCAGTTCTAATGCTATTTATTTACGGTAAAAGAAATAAAATATTTGATTTGATAAAATTTTATTGATTAAATTTTTAATGTTTAAAAATAGTTTAATTTTAAGTGATCATCACTAAAATTTTTGAATTGTTAATTGGATAGATTTTTTTCAAATATTGCGAAATGGAAACACATGCCACAAACGTGATCAAACTGTTTACGATCAAACTTTATGTCATATTTGTCAGCGACAGTCAATTGCATTTGCAATTTTAATCTGCTAGTAATATTCTTAATCAAAAACTTAAAGATTTATCTCTAAATTGGAAAAGTTAAAAAACAGTAAATGATAAAACATAATATTTTGGTAAACTATTTTTTATTGGCTTTACGTTTATATCGGATGATTAATTATAGAAATTGACCAATAAAACTATAAATTTAAATTTTTGAATTTCATAATAATATTAGCTGGATTAAATAGAAAAATTGCTAAAAATTATTTTTTTAAAAATACAACAAAATCTTTTTAATTAAAGCTTTGAATAATTAAATAACCAGTTCTGAAGGCTGTTTAACATGAGATCCAAGTTTAAAAAATTATTATCCTTATTATTCATATATTTTAATAAATTAAGCAACAAAACCAAAGGTAAGATAAGGCAAATGTCGTCAATTGATAAAATGATTTCATTTTACAAAAAAAACCTTAAGAGATTATATTTTAGATTTACAAATGTTCAAAAAATTTTAATAAAAGAAAATGGCTTTTAAATATAAATATAAAAATAAATTATCTACAGTAATTGTTAAAAAATAATTGCCGAGAACTTTAACTTAACTTTCTAAAAATTAAGAAATATAAAATAAAATGTTTGTTGGATAATAAACGCATTTTTATTGTATAACCGAATATTGTACCGTATATTAGTTGCAAACATTATTTAGTTTACATAGTCTAATTACAACATTACAGTATTTCGTACTCTTTGAACCATAAAATATTTAAAAAATTTTCAAAGCGTATTTTTCGCTATCAAGAAGTTAAAACCGTATAATATAAGTAAGTGAATTAAAACCGTAAATGAAGCCTTTTCCGCTTTAAACTAGGAATTTACTTATAATATAGTAATCAATAGAACTATTTGCCCAATCAATTCAATTTTTACGAATACATCTTTAAATATTTAAGTGAATAATATCATGTTATTTTATATCTTTAAAGGATGAACGATTAGACAAAATTTCGCATAAAACCACTTAAGCTAAACTATCTATACATCGTTAAGTATCGTTTTTTTGCGTTTAGTAATGAAAAACTATGACAGCATAATTTTACATAGATTTGAGGTCAATGCATCCATAATTTCGATGTATCCAACACGTGTTTAGGGTATAGATACACCTGCCCATTTGGAATGGCAACGCAGCAACTCTTTTTTATAGTTTGCGGATCAGAAATTTGCTATGCGAAACGACAATCCTTTATTTTTCAATGCAAACGAGTGTTGCCTAAACTATAACCAGAATAGTTTTTGGGGCATTCCAGAAACGAAAATCCTTGAGACATATGCTATATATAGATGCGTTTGGATGTGTTTGTTTGTTTTTTTAACAATTATTTTAACCTTTAGCGATGCGTATTTTCACCTTAACTTTGTTTACTAAACTTTCGTTCAGCGCAAATAATAAATTTGAAATGCGTTTGAATTTATTAATATATATATTTTATTCTATTGACATCGAGAGCATATGAGAACTTAAAATGAAAGTATAATTCGAATGCATAGATTCATGATTGATCATATTTTACATTAAATAGATTCGATTATTATTTTAAAATAAGTATAGCTTATATCGATACATAAACCCAAAAATGAATAATGATAACCCCATAATTCCTAATCATTACCTATCCATTAATGAAAAATTATTAAGTATAAATTGCTATAAACGAGCCGTTAGGCTAGTTTGTGGGTTTGTGTATCGATATAAGCTATACTTATTTTAAATTAACAAACGAATGTATTTAATTCAGAAAACTTTTTATTTTTGTTGTCATTAAACATATTCAATTATCACTAAACAAAAAATTCACATTTACAATAAACCAAACTATTGTAAGGTCTGACACTCGAATGTTTCAATTGCTTCACAGCAATCATTATCAAAGGCTTACAATTACAAAAAAGAAGAGTTAATTTTAATTATATAAACAATTAACATTCTAATATTACATAAATAAGGATGTGATATAATTAACTATATTTTAAATCTTTTTGACGTTAGCGCTCATATTTAGCAATCGAATTTTACATATTTCGCATGTACTTATGAATGTTTCGATTGCTAAATATGAGCGCTAACGTCAAAAATATTTAAAATATAGTTAATGATATAATTTTGTTGTTGTAATAAATGTTACAAAATCTTTAGAATGTGTTTAATTTAAAATATGATCTATCCATTCTAATTAAACTTTGATTTTAAGTTCTAATATGCTCTCGATGACAATAGAATAAATAAATATATATATATTATAATATATTAATAAACTTTAATACAACAAAAATTATTCGCATTTACAGTGAGCCAGACAATTATTTGTTCAAAGCCAAACACTTAATACCGAGACTTTTAGACATTTTAATAATGCAAACGCATTCAAACTTTTTATTTGAACTGATGAGGTAAGACGTGTATAGTCTAACGAGGTATTTGCAATTAAACATAATTGCTGTCTACGCAAAATAAAAAGTTACCAAAAATTTTAATAATTAATGTGACAGTGACGAGAATGTCGGATAACTTAATTTTTATGTTAAAAATATACTTAATTTGTTAGGTTTCAATGTTAAATAATTAATGTTTACTTAATATTACGAAAGAAAAAATATTTCACATAAGGTAAAATATTTGAATAAAGCAGACAATTAAAAGTTATCTTTCGATCGGAGAAATTATTCAATTGTTAAAAATTATTATTATCTTTTGAATTTTTATAATCTTTTCTGGCCTTAAAAAAATTTAACAGAAATAATTTTATAGAATTCTAGAAACTACTAGTGATTTTAAAGATAAATAAATAATTTTGGAATTAAGTTCTATTTCCCCGGATTTATGGTTACTTTTAGTTTCCCCGAATTAAACTCCAATTATTGTTTTTATTAAATTCCAGATTTTCGGTATTTTTCGTAATTTTTTTATTAAAAACATTGCAGGGCAAAACATCTTAATATTAAACCCAATTAAAATTATAGTATAATCAAATTGTAAGCAAAAATAATGATTTTTGTAAACGTCTGTCAAACTCTTCATCCAAATAAAGTAATTCACATATGGTATAAAGCTCTGCAATTTTTAATTGTTTAAATTCATCCAATTTAGCTTATTTTTCTAACTTTTAAATAAAAAATTTTGTTCCAACCTTCTGTGTTTTATCACAATTTAAATAATTTTTACATCCGAATCACGTCTGGTTTTCACATTTGTAACTCACGAATAATTTAATAAAAAATAACTTAATGCTTAAACTATTAGTTGCTAGCCATTGATAGTATCAAGATTTAGAGGTTAACAATTTCGCAATTTTACTTATAAATTGCGATTCATTTCCAACTTAAGTTAGTTAGTTATTTCTCAGTATAAAATAAGTTGTTTATTGTGTTTACAGTTTAGTCTCAGTTTAACCAGTTTTAATGTTTACCGCATTTTTATATTTTTCTTGTTTTCGCAAACTAAAATGTCCGAATATATCGCATAAGATTGTGCCAGAAAATTGAAAAATATTAGTTTGATCTCATTAGCTATTTAATGATCCCCTTATACTCTGGCAAGAAAATTTGAAATATTGCGGTTCCAATTCCGTAATTTTTGAAAGGATGCTTATTTCATTGTTTGTGTTCATAGATTGATTAACAAAATTGAAATGTTCATGAAAATATTGTTTAGATTCAAATAAAATCAAATTTTAAAGGCATAATTTTTAAAAATATTTATGAAATACTACAATTCATAGATTCGATAATCTATCGAACAAAATATTTTCATTTTTTCATTAAAATAAATTTTTAGTGTTATTCTCTGCTTATGACTAATATAATTTTGACATATCTAGCATATATTGGTACCATAAAAAATTTAAAACGTTATCAATTTTAACTTTTACGTACACACCAATTATGAGAATCGGAATTCTTAATTATTCAATTTGCATTTGAAGAAGTTATCCTTAATCGAAACTAATAGCTTATTTGATTGGCTATTGGACCAATTAAACTATATTTTTTGTCATAAAAGAGTTTCGAAATTTGTATCTATGGTCTAAAAAATAGCATTGCTAAACTAAATTTATCGTTTTATTTACTTAAATTGAAATTATTTGCATACATAATAAGCTTTACATGCTATCATTATTTCAATAATCATTAAATGCGTCACTCAATGCTTGTGTATTTTACTGAATTTATTTTAAAGATGATGAAATTGTCTAGAAATTCGATAAAATTTGATTGCACGTTTTGATAGTAATTTATTTGAACTAGACTTGCGATATTATGCCGATTGTAGGGCTAACGTAAAAATGAAACTATTAAACTACACATTCAAAAATTATTTAACCTCCAAAATATATAAGATTAATTTAAACAAATAAATGGCGTTTTAAAAAGAAATTAAAGAAACTTTGAAATAAGCCTAAAACAGCAGTAACAAATTTTAATTATTAATTAGTTATATTAAATTTTTAGATTAGATAACGAAAATAACCATACGTTTAGATTATCGCTATCGGCGAACGAAAAGGGCTAAAACCTCAAGGTTTAAGACCGGCACACACGTGAAAGGCGGGCGTCAATCATTGACCATTATCTGCGTTTAAAAACGGGTTTAAAGGCTTTGAATCTAGTTAATCTAAAGGTTATATAAAGGGTAAAATAGAGTTACCAAGAATTTTATTATATAATATGTTTTCCAAAGTAATTTACTGATCGCATATCAGTTTTCTGGAAATTTCCAGTGCCATATTTTTATTATAAAATTTTATAATACTTAATGATACCTAATTTACAGGAAATAGGAAATTTTAAAAGTAATTTAGTCAATTACTAAAAATATCCAGCATATAAAATATAAACACAATTCGTAAATAATACATTTATTTTGTGAATTACTAAAACTTATATTTCAGGACACATATTAACAATTTTCAATTAACTTAAGAATTTTCAAAGATGAGTTTAGATTAATTGTAAAGCTTAAATAATAAGATATTTTTTCCGCTTAATTTTAACGCGAACGTAAAATTATTTTATTAGGAATGATAATAATACACTCTTTATTTATATAACGTTTGAATGAAAAAGAAACAACAATTTTCTAATATTAAATAGATATATTACGCAACAATGAATTCTTATTGCGATTTCAGTGCATGAGAAGGGGAACTACCAAAACCTTGTGCGAGTAGCTATGTTTGTAACGTAAGCATTCAATTTGATTGCCGATCAAATTTTTAATTTATTAATTTAAATGCTATCTCAATAACATACTGTAAGGCAGAATACCACAGGTTAACGAGAATATTTACCTCCTCTATTTTAATGCCATTGCAAAGCAATGAAAACGTTCAATATTATGTATGAAAAATTAATTTCCTCCAATGTATAAGTTAATCCGAGAAAATTAAATTACGTTTAAAGACTAATGGCTTCTTATTTTTAATATAAATGATGTGCATTTTATACATAAATAATTAGACTTAAATATTGCCGTTTCCGTTATCATTTTGCTTATTCCCATAAAAAATTTTCTAAAACGACTTTTTCTAAAATGATTAATTAGTTTTTTTTGTTTGCGAATAATAATAAGCTATGAAATGAAAACCTATCGTCGTTATATTTAACATACGGTAATTAAAAACGGAAAATCAAAGCACATATATTTAGCGCGGATTTTGCTTAGAATTATGGTATGCATACTTCTATTTATATAATTCCCAAATATGCACATAAGTTAACTGAATTATAATATTGTATATTGTGAGAAATAATTCTCGCAAAGGATTTAATTGTGAAAATTATCTGCACACTTGTAATGATAACAGGCACTTTAGTGCCAACTTTATTTATTAATGTGACACGACTCTTACATGTGTAAGAGTTGTGATTGTTTTATATAAAAGTGGCAGAAAATCCGCAAGCAATTCAGTTCTAATTTTTTGTAAATTATATTTAATAAAATTATTAATAAAATCTATACTTATGCCGTACTTTTAACTTACGTTTTAATCGCAACCTTGTTGACACGACGGTGAGTATTTGTGTGGCTAACGTAGAGCTGCTCATAGCTCGGACCTTCTTTAAAAACTTAGATACTTGTCAAGTATTTTATTATAATGCATATAAACTATTTTCAATTTCCTTTTCCCGATGAATTGTTGTGAAAACATTTAAGTTTGATTCCGATTCGAAAGTATTAATCAAATTATT